>CAUYLG010025676.1:0-26472 GCA_963573385.1 Cacajao melanocephalus
CGCCGGCCAAAAAAGTCACGCTGGCGACCCGTGTGGCTCCTCCGCTGGGAATCTCCCGGTCTGTGGGCAACAAAAATTCATCTGAAAGTGCGGCGTCCACTCGCTCTCTGCGCTTTCACTGGGAGCTACAATCCTGAGCTGTTGTTAATCGGCCATCTTGGATCTCTCTCCAGGAAACTTCATTTTAATAATTGAAGAAACATCACTATCACCTCAGGAAAGTAATACTGCATGTAGATATGTATATATGTGTGTGTGTGTGTGTGTGTATCTATCTCCTGCTGTTAAATCAGTTTAAAATTCCAATTCATATGATTACTTGTGTTATCATTTGCAAAAACCATAATCTCAAAAAAAAGATTCTTACAAAATTTATTTTTTGCTGATAGTTGCATAAGTGATAATATGTGTTTTCCTCCACAGTATACGTAGAATTTTGAAAGTGTGTTTTAACTCATTTTAGCTTGGAGTGGCCTTCATTTTTAGCTGTTGGTACATTCAGTAGCCGTGAGTGAGGGAAAGTTGCTTTGCTTTTGCTTTGCATGCTCATTATCCATTGAACTGGGGGATCCAGACATTTTAGAATATAGAGATGGATTTGTTTGAAGAAGGACCATCTGCTAGATATATCTTGTACTCCATTTTAGTTCTTTTCGACCAGCTTTTTAAACAAACGTTTGACGATATTAGTATCAGTGCAAGACAGTGTAGTTTTTATTTTCACCTCACCAAGAGTCTGCTCCCTCCTAGAAGTAGTATGGACTGCCTTATAGTGAAAAGCAAATAGTCAGTTTAGATTAGTCTTCTTGGACAGCCCTTACCACAACTCCAGGTGTTTTTTGGCAAGCCTTTGCCTATAAGCTTTAATATTGTCTATGCTCTGAATAAGTTCAGAATACTATAAAATAAATCTTTATGTCTCCATGAGACCAAGTCTAAATATTGGGGTTTTTCCAGTTTTTTATCCCAGGACAGATTGAAATGTTAATGTTTAGTTCTCTTTTCTTTAAGGAAAAAAAACTGAGAAGGGGAAGATATTGACAAGTAAACAGTTCTTTCTTAAAATGTAGCATTATCTGGTTCTCTACCTCTGGATTAAAAATGAGTCAGAAGGACCCGGGAATAAGTTGCATAAGTAGACATAGGGGAAAAGCGTAAATGCCATTTGATAGTAAGAAAAAGAGAAAAACAAAAGACACACACAGAAATGCTACACACACGGCAGAAGGGATGGAATGGGGAGGCCACAAAAAATGGGGGTACAATTGGAGATAAATGTAAACACACATAATCCTGCCTGTGTTCAAAAGCCTCAAGACTATATTCATGTATTAGAACACAGTATAATAATGAATGTTCTTTATGATTGAGATGTCATCAAGAAAAAAAATAAGTTATATTTAGTATCCTTCATTTAAGAAGTCAAGGCAAAATGTAACCCTGTCACAAATTTCCAGTACAAATGATTAATAAAGTAAGTTTGAATGCCTTAAAATTTAGTTTTTTAAAAAATTTTATACTTAGGTGGATAATTTACCTGTTTCCTAATGACAGATAATTTAAGTGATACAAAGAGGGAAACTTAAGTATTAGATTCGAGATTTTCATCAAGAGGAAATTTCATCCTGTATGTTCATTAGCAGATATTTATTAAATGTTCACATGTATATGGTGGTATACAAACTGTTACAGTTAGTACATTTTCATTTTCATTAAAACATTGTAACCAAAAGCTTGTTTGCTATTAAAAGACTAAAATTCTCAGAGGCTCAGATTTGTTCATTTGGTGCAACAGGGCTAATTTGCATTCAGTAAAGAAATTGGCAAAGTTCATTACCTGATGAGAATAGGCTAGGTTGTTTGATTCTGCTGTACCACCAAATTGTTGTTGAAAAACAACAAATTTTGAGTTTTTAAAAATTCACCTTTAAAGTATTTGAAAAGCTGAAAAGATGGTCAGGAACTGCAAGGTTAAATTAGGGGAGAAAGCCTGGCCCAGGGAGGTAAGTAGATCATCAGAGCACTAAAGTCAGTTTTGCCTTCAAGACATTTGCCAAAACACAAATGGGCTTTGGTTCATCAACTCAGAGCAGGAGAAATGAAACTGAAAGCTCAGAGTGTGTAAAAATTGTAAAGTCTTAGAAAACTGTTGCTCCACACATGAGAAAAGCATGCTCATGTGCATTAAGGATACTCATAGCAGCATTGTTCTTAATAGCCACAAAGCTGTCCATCAAGAGTAAAATGAATAATGATGAAAATTACACAACAATGAAAATCAACTTTGGTTACATGTAACAAGGATGAGTCCACAATGTTGGAGTAAAGAAGCAAGATAAAAGAATACATATAGTATGACCCGGTTTATATAAAACAGCCAGAAAATGCTAAAAAGTATTGTTTATGGCAAGCCTTGGCAAACTTTCCCTTAAAGGCAAGACGATAACTGTTTTGGATTTAACTGCCACATGGTCTCTGTTACAACCAAAGCTACTAAACTCTGCCACTCTAGTGCAGAAATAGCCCTAGTCCTGCCAAAGCTGTGTTCCAGCAAGAACTAATCCCTAGTTTATGGATACTTGTATTCAAGATAAAATTACTTTTAAAAGTAAGGGGATGGGAGAGGGAAAATGGTAACCATAAAAAGCTTTTGGAAAAGAGAGGGGTTTATGCTCAGGGAAGGATAAATGGGAACTTCCAGGATGCTGGCAGTGCTTTTGTGTGGCTTGTGCACGGAGGTTGCCCAGGTGTTTATTAAATTCTGTGTAAAAGTTGTACAACAAGTTGTATGTCTTAAATAAGTTTTTAAAAATAAAAATTGTCAGTGTTTCCTTAAATGGTTAATTCCGTTTTTTATGAATTTTTGTTTGCTTTTGAATTGCACTGCTTTCTGAAATCTGTCAGAAGTATTTCTAGAAGAACTTAAATGTCATATTACTATGTGATTTTAAATCACAAACATTTAAAAATATAGAACACTACTATTTTGCATTAATAATTCAGGATATGAACACTAGATAATATGTCGGTGACTTAGATATAATATGGCTTTCAGTTACAATCTTGGCTTTATTTACACCAAAGGATTACAATTGTCCTCTTTCTCTTACTCACAGGCTCAGTAGATGAAGGCGTTACTGAGGGGTTGCCTACACTTCAAAGCACGTCTAGCACTAATGCTCCTGCGGATGATGATGATCGGTCAGTACTAATATAGCATGTCATTACCTTGTCAGGGTTGTGTTTACAACTCCAAATTCAAGCATTTTATCTCAGTTGTAGAAGTTTATTGCAACCTCACTTCAGTATACACAGAGTAATGAAGTAGCATCATCACATTATAAATTAGAGCACCTATACAAGGCTTTTTTTTTTTCCCAGCGTTTCCAAAACTACCTAGTCCCATTGCATTAAATCGTATCTGTATCAGGTGTTGGCAGGCTATGAACCACAGGCCAATTCCAGCCCACCACCATTATTTGTAAACCAAGTATTACTGGAACACAGCCACACTCATTTGTTGACATATTGTTTGTGGATGGCAGAGTTGAGCGGTTGAAACAGACTGTATGGTGTGCAAAGTCAGAATGTGTACTGTATGGACTGCTGTGAAAAACATCTGCCAGAGTTTGATCTGTATACTCATAACTCACTCCCTGCTTGATATTTCCACGTAAATGTATAAAGGCATTTCACATTGAAAAAGGCCAAGATAGAACTCTTGATTTCTAACTCCCTGTCTGAATCCTGCTTCTCCAGCTTTTCTCCCATTTCAGTAAGCCTCATTATTATCCCCCTAATTTCTCAAGCAAAATCTTTGAGTATTAATCTTTTTCCTTACCGTTATTCATCTCCCTCATAGTTAATCCTTAAGCAAGTCCTGTCCACTCTGCCTACAAAATATATCCGTGTCTACTTTTCCAGTCTGTACTATAGCCACCCTAGTCTAAGTCACCACCGTCTTTTGCCTTGACTATTGCAGTAGCCTTCAAACTAGCCTCTGATTTCAGTCTTCTCTAATTCTAATCCATTTTCTATGTAGCAACCAAAATCATCTTTTCTTTTGTAATTAAGTCAGATTATGTCACTGTTTTAAGCTATAGATTCTTAACATTCTTTATTCATACCTAAAATCTATAGTCCTTGCTGTACCTTAGAGCTCTACATGATATGACTTCTGCCAAACTCCTTTCAGACCATTCTCCCTCTTACACTACATTCTAGCCTCATAGATCATCTTTCATAGTTCCTGGAGTACTGCCTTTGGGCCATTTTGTCACTTTAGGACCTTTGCCAGAAAAGCTTTCTCTCCCAGTTTTCACATTGTTGGCTCTAGATTCTTGACCTTCAGATCACTGTCCTGGTATCAGTTCTCAAGGAGGCTTTTCCTGACCACCAGTCTCAAGCAGTACCCAATCACTCTTAAATCCTAATTTAATTATCTGCTCTGATAATTTCCTTGATTGTTTATTACCTGTGTCTCACCCACTGAATGTAGACTCTACTGAATGATAACATTTTTCCTCAGAGAAGGTCCAGGACAATCTTAAAAATGGTATTTGTTGAAAACTTGAAGGATTCAAGGGACTCAAACTAGGTTTAGACTAGGTTTATTTTTCTTGGATAGCTAAACCTAGTAGGGAGGTTATGAACTGGAATCGTTTGAATGGATTAATGAAAGCATAAACAGCCATGTGCCTAGCCTCCTTAATTTCAAGTATTAATCGGGTTATTTGTTCTATGTTAGATACTGTGCTGCATGGTAGAAATATAGAGATGAAATATGCAGCCGCTTCCCTCAAGGAGCTCAGTCGATTTTGGAGGAAGGATAAGGATTGAAAGTAGACAAACAGATCATAAGTGATCTGCAGCGCTCTGTTGCCCTGCATAGGAGGATGCCTACCTAAACCCCTGATAAATCAAAGAAGGCTTCCAGGAGGAGCATGTGACTTCCTAGCTACATTTTGTAAAATGAGTAGGTGTATGGTATAGGGTATGTTTGGGGAGCATGACAAGAAATGAGGCTAGAAAGGCACAGAAAGCTCATATGAGGAATCTTCTATACCTTGCAAAAGGGTTTGATTTTATTGTGAAGATAACAGCCATTGCAGAATTTTAGACAAGGGACTGATTTGATCAGAACACTATGATGCAGTGAAAGGATGGATTAGAGGAGTGTGGAGCTAAATGGAGAGAGTTATTAATTCAGGCTTGTATTAGTGAAGGCCTAAATTTCAGAAGTGGTTAGAAGAAAAGGATTGGCAAGATTAAGGACATTTAAGGTAAAATAGTTGATATGTTCTGTGGTTGTGTGTCCATGTTTAACCAAGATAGGCATTCTGGGTCGGGCACGGTGGCTCACGCCCATAATCTCAACACTTTGGGAGGCCAAGGTGGGCAGATCACCTGAGGTCAGGAGTTTGAGACCAGCCTGGTCAGTATGGTGAACCGTTGTCTCTACTAAAATACAAAAATTAGCCAGGTGTGGTGGCACATGACTGTAATTCCAACTATGAGGGAGACTGAAGCAGGAGAATCGCTTGAACCTGGGAGGCGGAGGTTGCACCAAGATCACACCACTGCACTCCATCCTGGGTGACAGAGTGAGACTCTGTCTCAGAAAAACAAAAGCATTCCGGACTGTAACATTGTTTTTCATATTGTTGAAGTAAAATTTGAAATCTAACAGTTAAACTGTTTCAAAAGTCTTCTAAGTGTTTTATCTTTTTTTATTTAAAATTGACCTATAGGAGTGTTTATTCAGTTTAAAAATCAGAGCCTGGTTGCCTTCTTTGGTCTGTTTTTTTTAGATTGGAAAATGTTCAGTATCCCTACCAACTCTACATTGCTCCTTCCACCAGCAGTACAGAACGACCAAGTCCAAATGGTCCAGACAGACCTTTTCAGTGTCCAACCTGCGGGGTGCGATTCACCCGTATTCAGAACCTAAAGCAGCACATGCTCATCCACTCAGGTAATGTCACCTTCCCTGTTGTTGCATAAGTAAACACTCTGAAACATTTATTTTGGAGTCCCAGTTAAAATAGAAAACAGGTGCTTCTGAGTTCAAAGAAGAAAAAAAAGTCTGGGAAATCAAATGAAAACACATTAGCTAAGGTTTATTGCTGAAATGGTGCCATGTCAGAAAGCTGTTTTGCCATGGGTATTAAATATTCTGATTAAAAGAACCTAAGGTGATAGGGACTGAATAATTTGTAAATAAAAAGACATATTAGGCGTGCACATAGAGGTGAGATAAAGAAGTGCAAACACAGGTGGTAAAGCAAATAAGGTTAAAAGGGTCAATGTGGGTGTTCTTTGTGCTGTTTTTCTTATAACGTCTCTGTAAGTTTGAAATTATTCCCAAATAAAAAGTGTGTTTAAAATGTAATATTTTCTTGCTAATTTACTTTCAATTCTACAGTCTCAAATCTCTGTGTTCCTTGATGAGTCAGCTTTGTAGTTTGTATATTTTTAAAACATAAGAGAGATTTTGGATAGATGTATAGAAAGGATTTGAAACTTTAGTTCAGTAATCACATAAAGGCAACAGGATTCTTGTGGGTAAAACACCTCTGATGAGTAAGAGGTCTTTGCTGCTGTTTTCAGCTGTGTGAGTTAATATCTCACTTTCCCCTTCTATAGATAGGTCTTATAGTACCTGGCCTAGCACCAATTCTCTGTGACTTTGTTCAGTCAGCAGATTGTGCTTTGAAAGGTTTTAAAATGTTTTCCCCAAAAAACTGTGATAATGAATTTGAGGAGACTATTAATATACTTTATAACTTATTTATTTCTAGCAGTATTACATCAGATTACCCCAAAAAAACCATTATATCAAATGATGGTTCTGTCTTGCTTATTACATTCAGAGATGTTAGAAGTGGTGTTCTTCTCATTTCTCTGTGAGATAGGGAACAGAGAGTAGGTAGTGATGATTTTCACATCTTTTCAATACAAACCTTTCTAATGAAGTGAAATAATCATGCTGTTACATGGAGATTTGGGTTCTGTCTACATACTGTAGTGAAATTGTGTTTTGAAGTTAGTAAAATAGATGATTTGGAAAAGTATTCAAAAATAATCTTCAGTGGACATTACCTAGTTTGCCTCCCCTGCTGCCTTTTTTTCTTTTCGTTTTTCAGATTCTGCACATTTTCAAATTAGAATGTTTTTGCTGGTAATTTTTGTCTTTTCAAATGATCTGTTGCTACAGAAATATAATTCACAGATCTGTAAGGTTTATGACTTTTCAGTTTATTTTTTGTTTTTAGATTGTATTTTGTTTTTCTTTATAGGAATTAAACCATTTCAGTGTGACCGCTGTGGGAAAAAGTTCACCAGGGCTTACTCGCTAAAGATGCATCGCCTAAAGCATGAAGGTAAACGCTGTTTCCGGTGCCAGATATGTAGTGCCACTTTCACTTCCTTCGGGGAATATAAACACCACATGAGGGTTTCCCGGCACATTATCCGCAAGCCTCGGATTTACGAGTGCAAAACATGTGGCGCCATGTTCACCAACTCTGGAAATTTAATCGTGCACCTGAGGAGTCTGAACCATGAAGCATCAGAGCTAGCAAACTACTTCCAGAGCAGGTGAGGTGCACAACGAAAACCCAACCAGGAAAACTGCTTTCTAAACTCTCTTTTCCTGCTTTTAGGGCAGCCTGCTGTGTTTTTACATCAGGTTGCCAGCTAGTCAGTCACATTCGTTATAAATTCCCACTATTCATACTCTAAACTCCTGATCTGATAAAATTTTGCTGAGTCTTCTAAGTATATAAAATTATAAATATTTTATAGTTGGTATTAAAAATATTTTCCTGTAGAAATAGACGACTTGTCCTCTTGAGGTATTGTTTAAATAATATAAGGTTTAAGTAATTCTGTAATGGACCTTAGATAGATGTTATTGGAAATTTTACCATGTCAGATGATACTTAGTGATCCTGGATTACTTCAGACTCTGGATGTTAGTAAAATTCTTGACCACTTCTCTCTATTTAAAAAAATTATATATAAAGGAATATCCATTGGCCAGTAAGAAAAGTTTCAACAGTAATTATAATGGGTGTGATGGTTTAGATTTCATGAAGTCATTCCTGTTTTCAATTCAGTTTAGAGTTCTGTTCTTTTATAATATAATTACCTTTCTGATTTATAGGGCATCCGAGGAAATCAGGTTCTAGTTCTAGTTCTGCCACTAACTGCTGTTGATTAAACATGTCACTTTACCAGTGGAAAAAGCTTGAAACTTAGAGAAAATGTAAGCTTTAAACAATGGTTTCTGAGTTCTCCTCTAGATATAAAACTGTTGTTTTAAATCATTTATAAGAATTATACTTCTGTAGGAATCCTTAGTTTCTCATGAAATGAAATTTTCACAAATCTTTACTTTTTTTTTTTTGAGACAGTCTCTCACTCTGTCCCCCAGGCTGGAATGCAGCGGCACAATTTCGTCTTATGACAACCTCAGCCTCCTGAGTAGCTTGGATTATAGGCACCCACCACCAAACCTAGCTATTTTTTGTATTTTTTGTTGAGATGTGGTTTCACCATGTTGGCCAGTCTGGTCTTGAACTCCTGACCTCAAATGATCCACCCACCTTGGCCTCTCAAAGTGCTGGGATTACAGGTGTGAGCCACCATGCCCAGGCCAATTCTTTACATTTTTAATCACCTTTATTTTTAAAACCTTTTAATTTTTTAATTGAATAGATGGGATCTTGCATTGTTGCCCAGGCTGGAGTGCAGTGGCTATTCACAGGCACAATCATAGTGCACTCCTGGGATCAAGCAATTCTCCTGCTGGGGTTACAAGTGTGGGCCACCACACCTGACTTAAAATCTTATTATTTTTATTTATTTATTTCTGGAACAAAATATCCACTTGATATCCGAAAAACCTTATTTTTAAACAAATTTGAAATTATTCCTGCATAGGTTTTGTTTTTCCCCTCAAATCAGACATTCATTTTATTTAATGCAGTCATCTCCAATTCTGAATGTGTGGTTGCCATCTCACTAAACCTTAGGTTATACATAATCATATTAAACATAGTTTGCTTGGGACTAAAATAGTGTTCCTGTTAACTACTCCTGTTATCTTTATCTTCCCTGTACAGAGCCCTGTATTCTCCACTCTTCTTCTCTAACACCTGAAGACTTAGAAAATATAACATAGAGCATTCTAAATTGCTTTGCAGATGAACAGATTTTAATTTTTTATTAATACTGAACAATAAAATTATAAAAAACTTATCAAGTCTAATTACATATATTATTGACAGTTTTGGTATAATGAAATTTTTAGTTCAGTAATAAGATTTAAATAAAGCCTCTAAGATAAGAGTTATTTTACATGCTTATTTTCAACTACCAAAAAATGCTTATAAGTAGAAAATTTAGGAAATACAGAAAAGTGTAAGGAAGAAATTTAAAATCTTTTCTGATCTCATTACTTAAGGAAAATAGCCACTGATTTAGTATATTTTACTGTCCATGTTTCCTGTGAGTATCAATAATTAAATACTTTTTGAGGATTAACACATAACCAATCTCAAGGCATTCATTTCCAAATTCTGATTCAAAGATAATTTATTTTCATATACCAAATGTAATAGCAAGACACACATACATTATTTTCTACATTTCACAACTTTATATAGTAGATTATGTATCAGGTCACTTATGCATAAGGACTTAATTTCTTAACTAATGTCAAGTTTAGTAAAATAAAGCTAGGTTTATATATCTCTTACTCAGTATATAATCAAGAAAAGTTGAGTATTAAAGTTACTCAGATAGATGATGTTTGTTTAAGTGAGCATCCTACATTTGTTTTGTATATGGAAACTCCTCTACATAGAACAAGAAAGGTGTTAGGGTGTCCAGAGTTATAATAAAAGTGATAATCTAATGTATTGGTGGTAGGGAAGATTGATACATTTTGGTTTTACTGGATGTTTTGGTTCATATTTAGGAACATTTATAAGTTGAAAGTTCCTGAGTTTTAATCTTCACTGAACAATTAGTGAAATGAAAAGTCCCAATTTTGTTGTATAAATCAGAGCTTTTTATTGTTGCTTATCCATTACTGGTTTGAAAATTAATTTTAATTCCATATTTCATCCTTTGCCTCTTATCTAGTGATTTCCTAGTGCCGGACTACTTAAACCAGGAACAAGAAGAGACCCTTGTTCAATATGATCTTGGAGCACATGGTTTTGAAAGCAACTCCTCTGTTCAAATGCCTGTAATTTCACAGGTCTCCTCGACCCAGAATTGTGAAAGCACTTTTCCCTTGGGGTCTCTTGGTGGGCTGGCAGAAAAAGAGGAAGAAGTGCCCGAGCAGCCAAAGACCAGTGCTTGTACCGAGGCAACCAGAGATGACCCCCCAAAGTCAGAGCTGTCTTCTATAACTATTGAGTAATTTTGTGATTTGGCTTCATTTTTGTTTTTTGGAAAGTGCCTGTGCTTGGTCTTGTACATTTAAATTTAATTTAATTTTTTAAACAAAAAAAGCTGGGCAGCAGGGGAGGGGGAGATTGGGAAAGAATTTCCCTTTTTACTTTCTGAGCCCTGAAACTAATTTTATTTTTCATAAATGAGAGATTGCTTCTGTAAGTACACAAGAACATGATGTTGCAACAGAAACTACAAGACTTAAGGGGAACTGGTTGACTTAAAACATACATCCACCAGTTTCTTCTTCCATTGTTAAAAGTAGGCTAACAACAGATCATTACCTAGAGAGGAAATCAGATGATTATTGACCTTCTTGAGATGAAAAAGTACGCAAGAAACTAATTACTAAACAGTGTGACAAATGGCCTGAATAGATTACTGCTGTACACAGGATGTTGTATAATAGTTTGTAAAGCCTGTTGTTTCTGGAAGTATTTATGGTAAGCTTTCTTAAAAATTATTAGGGTAAATACTTCCAAAATCCAGCATACTTTTTTTTAAGCTTTGTCATTTCTGTTATGTTTTTTTCCTGGTGAAATTTTGGTACTGCAGTGGGCATTGTCTGTACCTTTATAGTACCACTCCAAAGGCAAAGAACTATGATTGGCAACAGTCAAGCTGTGGATGAAATGACCAGGAATGGAGAGTGAAGTTTGTAAATCCCAGCTTCATAGGAACTTCTCATACTGCTTTTCTGACTAAAATTGCTGTTTACCTGGTCTCTGAATGTTAATGCCTAA
This sequence comes from Cacajao melanocephalus, assembly GCA_963573385.1. NCBI lineage: Eukaryota > Metazoa > Chordata > Mammalia > Primates > Pitheciidae > Cacajao > Cacajao melanocephalus. The sequence goes on from CAUYLG010025676.1 coordinate 11,211, forward strand.
TTTAAGTCATTGCCCAAATCAGTTTTCCTCTTGCCCCATCAATGTGTTCTCTTTTCTTGCATATATTGGCATGCTGCCGTATAAATTAAAATACTAGAGATATTCTATATTTTACATATAGGTTTGTGTATTGTTGGGGATGTTTTCATTGTGCTCTTTTGGTTGTAATAAAGAATTCCCTATTGGGGCTACATTCTTTTTTGCTTCTTTTTTTTTTTTTTTTTTTTTAAAGAGGCTGGAAACTCACTCTGTTGCCCAGGCTGGAAGTGTAGTGGCTCAGTCATAGCTCACTGCTGATTCAAACTCCTGGGCTCAGGTGTTTCTCCTGCCTCAGCCTCTTGAGTAGCTAGGATTATAGGCATGTTCCACCACACGTGGCTAATTTTATTTTTATTTTTTGTAGAGATGAGATCTCACTATGCTGCCCAGGCTGGTCTTGAACTCCTAGGCCAAGTGATCCTCCTCCCTTGGCCTCCCAAACTGCTAGGATCACTGCAGCTGGCCAAGGCTACATTCTTAACCCAACTAGATTGTTTACTAAATCCCATATGACAGCAATACATTGTCTTTACATATTTTTAGACATTTCAAAGTTATTAAAAAGCAATTACTGTAGTTTTTACACAATGTAGGCAACATTGTAAAAGATGAGAATAGGCTGTAAGATTTTCATCTATGACTCATAAATCTGGGAGAAAAAAGAAAATTGTTAATACTAATGAGAAACTGAAAACCTTAAAGCAATGAATATTACCATTTCTGCTGCTAAAAACATGAAATTTTTTGGTGTGTAGTTGTAATTTTTATGATTCTCTAGACTTGGGTATACTTTATCTGGTGCCATTAAAGCATCTCTAATATTTATCCTAAATATTTGTAAGTGTGAACAGTGAACGTTTGAATAAGTTTCTGTGTAGATACCCAAAGTTTAATAATTACGAGACCACCTGATTTGATTAGAAAAGAAACAGAAAATACAGTTCTTTAGTCAACACAAGATCTGAATTTTGTTCAGGTGCTAGACCATGCTAAATGTATATATTTTTAATTAAAGTGATTTGTTTCGGTTTTAAAAATTGGCTAATGCTGTAATTTTTTCCCCCCAAAAAGGAAAAGGAAATTACATTTTTTTAGAATTGTTTTAGGTTAAGATTGTCTCTGCCCGTATTCTGCGGTCCATAACTTGTTTTCAGCTCTTTACCTCACTCATGAACTTGTTTTTACCCATTTGCTCTCAAACATAGGTGTGTTACCTTCAGGAGAATCAGCATACACAGGTTATGATAGGCTTCCACCATTTATGCTTCTTTACTGATAGGGTTAAATTACTTTCTGCAGCAGACTGTAATATTTCATATAGTACTACCGTTTCTCAACTGTAAAGGTCAGGAATTTTTATTTTAGTATCACATTGTGGTCTTTGAAAATTATTGTGCCTACCAATAGATAAATCTCAAAATTAATTTTAAAATCTATATTGACAAGAATAGGTAAAATTATAACCAGGAATTATTGTTACCCTTAGTTCCAAGAGGTTTTTTGTTTTTGAAGGAGCAAGAGGAAAGGGGGAAAAAAAAAAAAAGAAGGAAAGAAATAAGAATAAAGAAGATAAATGTATAAGAATTGTTTGCAGATTTATTGGTTACAAGTGTTTTGTTTTTTAGCACATTCCCTACCTTGAAAACTTTACATTAAGAGAGCCAAGCACAATTTTGGTAGTTGTAAGATATTCTGTGTTCTCAGAATGAAGGATTACCCATCACTGGGTATTCTTTCCCAAGTAGAAACTTTAGATTTTCATTGGTAATTATAAATTGCCAGGTTTTATGGGAAATCTAAAAGTACTGTGAAAATGCATATCTGGTTAGTTGTCTGCTGCCCAGATCTTACCAGTACCAGTAACTAACCAGTACTTAACATAAAATGATACAAAGGCCTTTTCTATTTCAGTGAGGGTCTACATTTTTCTTGATACATGTACTTTAAGGATACTGGATCTGTTTTGGGAAACAAATTTGCAAGGAATAATTGTATATATAGTGGTATTTAGATTTATTTCAAATTCATCTTAGAGAGGGATGCCTAGATGCATAATTTTTTTACTAGGACATATTGAAAATATTGCAAAGAGACAGCCAGCTGTATTATCCCATTCATTAGAAATTACAAGAGTAACTAAACATAAATATTCCAGTTTAGAGTACTTAAACATAGCTGTCTTTCTTAAGGCCAGGAGGGTAACTTTGTGGTATCTAAAGGGCTTAAATTTCAGAATGCAGAATAAATATACCTTTTTAAAACCAAGCATTTTATACAAGAGAAGCTTTTATTTTCACTTTTTTAACTACCAAATAGGTGTGATGTACTTTAGAAGTAAACAAAGATGTTCACTCATGGTAATGGATGTTAAAGCTCCTGCAGTTGTTCTCTTCATTTTTAAAGGGTATATTATAGTGGAAGCATCTAGCATGTCAGTGATTTCATCTAATTCAGAAACAAAGGGATTAATATTGGTCTTTTTTTTTTTTTGGCATTTTAAGTTTTATATAAATGGATGCAGATGGAGATTATCACCCACAAATAAATAGATTTTTCTTAATTTGAAATCAGGTAATCTTTTTATTTCAAGTAATTAGTTATGCATTTAGTTACATTGCCGTTTTTTTTTTTTTTAAGTTCTCAATTTCAGTAAGACAAAATATACTAAAATGTTTAAATAGCCTCATTCAGTCTTTCATTTTGACATTTCAGCAACCATTCTGGCTTACAGTAATTAGGTCCCCTGTTATGACACATGCCCTTTAGTCTTAAAAACTAGCAGAAAACCTTTCATTTTGTTAAAATACTTTACCAAATGAAATAGACTAGTCAACACATCTAATGTTCATAATTATTGGTAACTTAACCAGTAGGCTGGTTCAGGAGACTCTCCCAGTTTATAAATGGTTCCCTTGGGAGCCTTTGGAAGCTGTATTAAATCTTTCAGTCTTTTATATCTTCTTTTATTCTCTTCATCTAAATAGAGGCCAGTTATCTATTTTAGCAGCTTTTGGCTTGAAGATTTTCAGATTATGTTTTAGTCCCTTTTAGCTTTAATAGTCCTTGAAAAATGCATTACTATATAATACAGTTGCAATTCTATATCAGAGAATTGTTCTTATTACTTGATGAATGAATAATCCTAAAATTTTAATATTTCAGCTGAAAGAAGTTTGAGATTTGTGGAATTGATGAACAAAAGAATTAGAAACTTTTTACTGTTTCACTCATCTGCAAAGTATGAAGTTGTATTTCTGAAATATACATCCAAGTGAATGAGAATTTAAAATTTTCTCAATATTAACATTAACTGGGGGAAAATAAAAAGCTAGTGTGAAGTTTACAGTTAGAAGAAACATACCCAAAGTTGCCAAAAGGTAATAAATGTAGTTTTCACTGTAAGTTATTAATGTAAGATGCTTTATTTGTAATATATTTAGATTTTGAAAGTTATTGAGAGACATGTATAAAAGCTAAATTTTCTTTTCTGAAGCAGCAGAACAAAATTGGGATAACAAGGAAGCTCTATTGTGGCAAACATATCTATGAGGAATATTATAACTAAGCATACTCCCACAGGCTTTAAGCTCAAATCATGAACATTTAAATTCAGTTGTTCCTTATTTTGCCTATACCCATTTTTATCTTTGAGTGTCGTTTTTGCTTGACAGAATATAGAGTATTTTTATTTGGAAAGTCCTCAGCAAGATGAATTAGCCAAAAGCAATAATGGTTCAGATTAAACAACAAAGTGGAATTGATTCAATCCCCAGGCTCAACTAAGGAACAGTCGCTCTCTGGATGTTTCATTTTAGACTATGGATAAGTTGAGATGTTGTAATTACTTATGGGGGGATTAAGCCTATGTCAGTTATGGGATGAAGACTTGCACTAGTACCATCAGTAGTTATACTTCTTAAAAAACTTTTTACTAAACTAATAGTTAGATATTTCCACTCTATCATGATGATATTTTTATGACAGAAAAAAAACTGTTCCGGGTTTTTATAAATAGTCTCTGCAGAGATTTCAGGTGATGTTATTGGTATCTCGGTTTGGCAGTATCTGAAAAATTGAGGTTGCTTTTAAAGTGTTTGTGCTACTTTTAGTTAAGTAAACCCCCACTGTATAAGACCCAGGCCAATTCCAACTAATACCAAGGTTTCTATGTGCATGATAGTTTACAAACAAGAGTAACAACTATGGATTAAAAACAAAAACTTTTTTAAACTAACTTTAAAATTTTTAGTTTTTGTTTGAAGTACCTGGTTTATAAAGTCAAATTCTTGTATTATTTGCTTTCTCTTTTAAATTGATGAATTTTGCTGATTAAGCTTAAAGTCCCGGGCACAATTGTGATGATACACTGATAAAATTGCTGCCTAGTGGTTTGCGGAGCTCCAGTGTCATGACTTTTATTAAATTGCCTTTGTTTACCCACATGCCAATCTAGCCGTATTTAGATTTCATTATTCAATCAAACAGATGAAAAATCATCCCCTAAATGAATGTTGAGGTTACCAAAGTACATCACCTACTGAGGAAGGATAAATCTTCCTGCTTTAAGGGAGCCCTGTTGTCTCCTCTTAAAACACATTGTTTCCCTTGGTATTAGTGGAAGCTGTGTTCAAGATGGGAAGCCTTTCATGCAATTCTTAGAAACACCTGCTTTCTAAAGAGAGCCTTTTCTAGGATTAGGTTATGTGTGTTCTCTAGGAGATTTTTTATTTCAGTTACCAATTTAATTTTCAAGTTGACAGATGCTATGTAAAGTCTCTCATACTGAGAGTAGTCCATTAAATTTTTGAAAGTTGCACTGTTTTTCATCTTTCAGGTACCTGAAATGAATGACATCAGGTATTTGGAAGGAGTAAGGTCATAAACTTTATTCATTTTCTTCCTTGTACAAAGTGATGACTTCTAATGCTTATATCTCAAGGTATTTTTTAAAAAAGCAACAGTCCCTAATAGAGTAAAATTTGGTTTTGGTTCAAGTTCCCAATAATATATTTAATGTTTCTGTTATTACTGGTGCCTCCTGTTGCATCAGATAGAGATTGCCTGCCTCTTTATAGGGCACCCTTGTGGCACCTTATGTCCAACTTGGAGGATAGTATATGGCTCCTTTGTGCCTCTACTATCTTTTCAAAAGCCATTTTATAAAAATCCTAGGTAGCCTATTTTAATATTTAAATATATATATTTGTGAAAGAATTTTAGAACAGACTTTTTTTTTTACTTTAAAATGTCTGTATTTCCATTTTTAAGAGTAAATTTAATCTTCTCCAGGATTTAGAAATGTCTTTTTTCCAGAGAAGCATAATGAGAGAGATTGAGGTAATAGACCAGAATTAAATGACAGAAGAAACTGTTGTTTGGTTAAAGGAGACAGATTTGAAGGAAAAAATTTTTGATGTAACAAATGAATTTTTTTAAAAATTTTGTTTTTCTGTAATTTCATATTTGCTGCTATAGTAGCTCAATATTTTACAGGGCTGACATAAATCTGGCTCCTTTTAAAAACTGGAGTACTTCTAGTGCAGCCAGCCTAGGCGGGAACTGTACACCATGGTCTTCCAGATGGGCAACTGATGGCTTTGTGTAGCTGATGCATGCTTTAATATTTGCCTATAGCCCGGCAGCAAGGAAGTCGGGGTGGGAGGGACTTTTTTACCCTGCCAGTTATAGCATTATGATTCTTTCTGGGCACTGGCATTTTGTGAAACTCTCAAGGGAAGGTGATGCAGGGGAGAAAATGTGAATTACATTATATAGATTGGTGTTTTTATGTCTTCTACCCCTTTCCTAGAACTAGTTCAACTCTTAACTGTGCCAGTCCCCAGTTCACCAGCTTTGTATCCAGTCGTCATCTCATTCAAGTATGGCTTTACTTGGTGACACTGGCCATAGCTAAGTTACTTGGCATGTTTGACTTTTGACAATAACAAAAATGGTTTTGGATTTTGTTTTATTTCCAAAAAATGTATACAGTGTCAGAACTTCACATTTTATATACTAGTATCTGGCTATTAGTATTTTACAGGAACCATAGTTCTTGGTGACTACACACACACACATATATATATATATATATATATATTTTTGTGACTTTTTGTAAACTAAGTGCCGTTTCAACGTTACAATCATTTTTAGAGTTATTGTAATCAATGTGAATATCATGTTTTTTCAAATCTGTTCTGAGCCTATAGTGTTTGCTTTGTGAACATAAGTGTATTGTATATATTCTGTATAGTTATATTGTAATGAAATATTAGCCTGTTTGATATAAGGAAAATATGTATTGAGTACCTTTTTGCTAGCCTGATTGTTTAATCTTTTTAAAAAAGGTTTAAACTTTTTTTAAAAAAAAATCTTTAAACTGGCCTTTATTACATGGTCACAAATAAAGTTGCAGTTAGGAACGGGATGGGCAAGGGAAAACTAGTTTTGAGTGTCTTTAGATAGAAACATGAGACTAAGGTTTGGTTTTGTTTTTGTTTTCTCATTAAAATATCTTATGCTTTATGGAATAAACTTTCCTGCTGTTGTTATTTGTTGTTTGCTGGATGGTGGTGTTGGCTGAGGTCACGTGAGTGAGAAAAGGCATCAGAGTAATTCATTACTTAAATATCTACTTAGAGTGTACAGAGTAGAGAGGATTACATTAGACAGCACTTGTCAGTTTTTGGTAAAGTAAGAGTAAGTGCAAAGATCTCACAAACACCATACTCCACCTTGGAAGGAGAGTATAAAGGCAGCTAGTTAGAGGAACTCATCCAGTCCTAGAGCTGTTGAATCAGGTTCTTGTATAAAGGTAGGTACTCATGGGTGGGTTGCATCTTTCAAAGTTGCTCTGATTCTTTCTCCAGTCATATTTTATTGACTAGATACCAATTGGTGCCATTTCAACGATATCTTACCACCAGGGAGTAAAAAGTAGGTACCTAGTAGGGGAAAACAGCTCATTACAAAGGTAATGAATCTATGAGATCCTGAGGAAGGAAAAGTTTTCTAACTTTAGATTCATTGTTGTGGATTTTGACAATACTGGTCTTTAGAATAACAGTAACAGGCAAAGAAAATTATTTTACTGACCTCAGGCTACCTGGATCATTTTAGAATTAAGTTCAGAGAGGAAGAGGGTAAATTTTAAGAAGCATACTCTTTCATTCCAATGTGTTGAGTATTTTTAACAATTTACCAAATCATTCAAGGTCAGAAAATGTTGGGTTCTTGAGTAGCCTTGGCCACAGATGATGTGTATAAGTGCAGAATGTAGAATTGGAAACAGATATATCCTTGCCATCCGTGGTGGCTCACACCTGTAATTCCAGCACTTTGGAAGACTGAAGGAGGAGGATCACTTGAGCCCAGGAGTTCAAGACCAGTCTAGACAACATAGGAAGACATCATCTGTACAAAAAAAAAAAAAAAACACTGGGCCTAGTGGCTCACACTTGTAGTCCCAACTACTCGGGAGGCTGAGGCGGTAGACCTGGAAGGTCAAGACTGCAGTAAGCTGAGATTGCACCACTGCACTCCAGCCTGGGTGACAGAGTGAGAACCTGTCAGTTTGCTTTGCATACGTGCATATAAACTATGTACCAGAAAGATTCCTTTCAGAGAATGATAGTAAAAGTAATGACCGAAGATGTGTATCAACTGATAGAGCAGAAAGTAGTAGTTCGGGCTTTTTCTTTTTTGAACAGGAATTTTGGTTCTAAGAACTAAACTGAGAAAGTTAAAATCTGCAAACATACCAAAGGTTTAAAGGGGGAGAACTGGCTTGTAACAACATCAAATCCCACAATTTAATATATTTCTTTTTTGGGGAGTAAACTTCTATACAGATAGAAAAACTAAGACAAGGCATATTCAATCTAGAAAGTAGTCCTCTTGAACAAAGATAACTAGGGTTTGAACACCCTTAAATGGAAAGCTGTTTTGTTGTTTTCTTAAATTCCAATTCATTTACTTGAATTTTTCTGAAAAATTAAAATGTTTATGTGTATTTTGTAGATAAGAGAGGAGCTGGCATTAGCATCATTTTGCAAGGCTTTCTCACATTATCCCACGCCCTTTCTTCCACACCTGCCTAACTTTTTCCATCACTTAACATTTCTGGCTGCCTTTGGCTGGAAGTCATTTAGTGAGTGGGTGTCTCGTTTACCAGGGACCTTGAAAGTTAGGCTCAGTACCACACACACACCCCTAGTAAAGGGCCAGCTCAAATGACTTGCCTTTGATGATTGTTGCCATCTAGAGACCCTCTGTTGAGAAAGTTGCCTTAGGACGTAACAAGAAAATACTACACCAAATAAATGTTCTGTAGCCTATTTTAAACTGGGGGCTTAGACAGAAATGCTCTCTTTGACAATTCAACAACAGTACATATAGTAGGACCTGTATACATGATAACTTTTGTCCAGGAAAAGAATTCTTTGTTGAATGCAAATGACTCAAAAAATTAGTAAACAGTCCTTTTCAGTTTGTTTTATGGTTTATAAAATGCTGGCACTTTTAGCTATTTGATCTTCAGAAACCCAGTAAGATAAACAGGAAAAGTCGTAACAGATGTGTGAGCCACATAGACGGTGCCCTTCTCGCCCATTACAGGGAGAGATCCACTGAGAACAGGCTGTGAACAGGGCTGGAGTCTCTGGACTCTGCTCTCTCCCAGCACAGTTCCTAGGAGGACAGGAATTGGGGTTCTTTTGTGCATTGGCACTTTGTGAAACCTTTGAGGGAAGGTAATGCTGGAGTGAAATACAAATTCTGCAGGTGGTTGGTTGTATTTAAATTACCTTAAAGGAGAGCCCCTGTAACTTTTACGGTGTGAAAAGAATTGCTCATGACCATTTTCTAAAGATGTGCACTGATCGGTTTTTTCTCATGTGCTCTTACCTATTTAATACCTCCACAGGGTTATCCTTCCCACCCCTGTTGATAACATTTTCCATTATTTTCTTCATCCCTGCCGCTACTAGCTTAATTCAAGCCTGTGTTGTTTCTGGCCTAATAACAGCACCAGCCTCTGCTGCCATTCCCTCCTTCAGCTGGGCTTCCTTCCAGTCCATCCTTGGCACTGCTACTGGAGTCATCTTTCTAATCAGGCCGCTGCCCTGCGTAAAGCCTCCTGCCCCCTGGCTCCCCGGACCCACCCCTCGATTCTCACTCTCCCCTTCTACCTACCCACGGTTTGAGGTTGACTCACTCCTGTAGATTTTGTTTGGCTTTACCAAACCACTTAGCCACACAGCCTTGCAAAATCTACTTCAAGGTAGTTGTGAGAATCGAGTGAGTTACGTGTAAAATGCTTAGAACCATGCCTCATGTATTGTGACCACTTCAGAAGCCTTGTCTGTTATTACAGGACACTGCCATCACACTCACCTCTGTCTCCCTCGCCTGACTAAATTCTTGAGGACAGGGAGTGTGCCTTTTATTCGTGCGTCCTCTGTAGTACGTGGTACAGAGAACTCAAAAACTGTCGAATGAATGATTAAATGTTGCCAGGAAATGGGCATAAGCTCAATTTATGATAGTGCTTAGAGGTACTTGTCCAGGAACTTTAGGACAGAATACCTAGAATTATTTTCATCATGCCACCTGATGAGTAGTCTCCACTGTCACTTCAGCAAATGTCTCAGCATCTTTTTTTTTTTTTTTTTTTTTTTGAGACAGAGTTTTGCTCTTGTTGCCAAGGCTAGAATGCAATGGTGCAATCTTGGCTCATCACAACCTCCATCTCCCGGATTCAAGCAATTCTCCTGCCTCAGCCTCCCGAGTAGCTGGGATTACAGGCATGTGTCACCACGCCCAGCTAATTTTGCGTTTTTAGTACAGACAGGGTTTCTCCATGTTGGTCAAGCTGGTCTCAAACTCCTGACAGGTGATCCACCCGCCTCGGCCTCCTAAAGTGCTGGGATTCCAGGCTTCAGCCACCTACCCGGCCCTCACTTTTAAATGAAATAGAAGGCTGTATGAGTTACGAATTAATACTAACTTTAATCCTCAAAACAACTGCTATCAGCCTGGTTAGAATTTCCCCAACCTGTTCTTTAGAACACTGGCATCTGCCGTTTTTCTCCCCTTCACCTGGTTTCCTCATCCATCAAATTCAACATTATCTTTTTTTTTTTTTTTTTTTTTTTTTGAGATGGAGTCTTGCTCTGTCAGCCAGGCTGGAGTGCAGTGGCACAATGTCGGCTCACTGCAACTTTCATCTCCTGGGTTCAAGTGATTCTCCGCCTCAGCCTCCCGAGTAGCTGGGATTACAGGTGCCCACATCCACGCCCGGCTAATTTTGTATATTTTTGATAGAGATGGGGTTTCGCCATGTTGGCCAGGCCGGTCTCAAACTCCTGACCTCAAGTGATCCGGCTGCCTCGGCCTCCCAAAGTGCTGGGATTACAGACGTGAGCCACCACGCCTGGCCTTAAGTATCTCTTCTTAAGGAAGCTTTCCCAGAGCGTTCCCCTCTACGTTGGGACTTTATCACGTGACATCCTGCACTTCTATTACTATGGTAACTATTTTAAAACAGTTGGACTAAACCCCATTACATTAAGTTCCACTAAGACAGTGATCGTATCTGTTTTTTGTACCAAGAGGTCCCCAGGCCCAAGGTTATTTAAATGAAGTCTCTGCCCTTAAAGAGCTTTTGAAAGTAAGCAGAAATAAGAATTACAGAAGTACAACAGATAGAAATAACTGATTGCCATGAGAGAAACACCAAAAAGAGTATACTTTGGAAATTTGAAGAAGAGAGAGACCTGGCTGGAGGGGTGAGGGAAGGCAGCATGGCAGAGGCAACACTTGAGCTGGGTCTTCTTGAGAAGAGATGTAGAATTGTACAGACAAGTGAGGGAGAAGGAGATGGCTCCAGGAAGCAATTTGTAACCCCACAGGTTAAGGGAACAGAAGAAGTGTAACTTGCTGAGCCTTGCAGGATCCCTGAGGGGAAAAGTGGAAGAAAACCTATAAACTAGACCAGCACCAAGTCAGAGAAGACCTGAAGAACTGCAGCAGCTGTATTTGGTAGGAATCCTCTCACATTTTCAAGCACGGGAACATGAGCAGAGCCTTCTCTAGAAAGATTAAAAGCAGATTAAAGGGATGCATATGAACTTAACTAAGACCCCTGAGTTTTGCAGAACTTAGGGTAAGAACCCAGAAGGGGATGGGAGTGGGGCTGAAGAGGAAGGGGTGTGTGTTTGTGACATCCAGGCTGAAGGAGACAGAAGTTTCGGAGAGTGGGGAGAGGTGGGCCTGATCTTCAGTCCAGGTCTCATCTCTGCACAGTTGAGAACAGCGGCTGTATACGATGTAGCAACACCAAGTACGTGGCCTCCTTAAATGCTTAGGCAACCTCCCTTTCTTGTCGTTTTTTTGAGAGGAAACTTTCCCAGAGAAAATGGAGCAAGAATTAGACCAAGTTCAAGAGTTGGGCTTCAAAATTAGGCTAAAGGAAAGATTCCCGCCCCCGTTGTAGTAGTCATGCAAATTAAGTCATCTAGCTGGTTATTAAGTTACTAACTCTCCAACAGAATGTAACTTCCACTAAACCAGGTTGGTGGGGTCGAGCGCTCCAAAGACATTTCTCACGTACAAATTCTGCTGCCTGCAATTCCTCCTCATTTCCATCTGTAAGCATTGAATGACTAACACGAGACATTGCAGACGCAGCAGTGAACAGAACAGCAGAAATCCTGCCCTCCTGGAGGTTATAGTCTTGGTGAAGGTTGGGTATGATCAACAACAAAGATAAGCAGTGTGGTTAGGTGGTAGTGAGGGCTAAGGAGAAAAATCAAAGTGGGGAAAAAGCATTGGTGACCCGGTGAGGAAGTGACAGTTGAGTAAAGGCCCAGTGAGGAAAGAGGCTGCAGGCAGAGGGAACGGCTGGTGTGAGGCCTGGGAAGAAGCCAAAATAGAACGGGCAGTGCCAGAGAGATTAAAACGTGACGCACAGAGGAGGAGCTGAGAGTGGAGGAGGCTTGTTTCCAGGCCTAATAGATGGCTTTTCTGAGGCCAGGTGCAGTGGCTCACACCTTGTAACCCCGGCACTTTGGGGGGCCAAGGCGGGTGGATCACCTGAGGTCAGGAGTTTAAGACCAGCCTGGCCAAGAAAAATACAAAAAAAATATTAGCTGGACGTGGTGGTGAGTGCTTGTAGTCCCAGCTACTCGGGAGGCTGAGGCAGGAGAATCATATGAACCTGGGAGGCAGATGGCCTTTCCTGGACAAAGTCAAAGGACGCCTGTGGCTCTGAGCTAGAGCCAGGTGCTCGCAGCACTTGTCAACTTTAATTTTTTAAAAAGCAGAGCTCATTCTCCATATCCAAATTTTTGTCATCTATGAGGGTTTAAAATGCCATTTGAAAGTCCTCTACATGTCAGATCCCCAACCACAGAGGGACTGGCTGACTACACAGCTACTCCTGCATGTGCCAACCCCAGAATGTGCACGCATGCAGATGTGCTTCACAGGTGTGTCCTATGTGTTCATTCAATAGATTAAAAATGGCTTTCATAAGAGCACTTAACTGCCCTGGAGAAGGCCAGGGTAGGGGATGAGATATAAACAGGGACAATGTGCATTTGCACTGATTCATCCACTAGTGCCCAATATGTGGCCAGTATGTTTGTGTTTAATTTCTCTCCAGAGCTAGGGTTCCACAGAACCCTGCCCCCGCACTTACCTATGAGAATTCCAATCCACTACATAAATACAGGCTGGCAGACATGGCAGGGGTTTCCTTGTGGTCTCAAGAGAAAGACTGGCACAGATTAGTTTTGGAGGAAGAGTTGGTTCTAACTTTACTTTGCACTTTGTAAGTACGCCAGTACATGCACATACCTCTACACAAACACACAGACATGTATATAACTTACCTCAGTGGAAAGTAGGGAAAACTGAAGGAGAGTCAGAGGCCTCCCTAGTTCAGTAAGAGAGAACCTTTGGCCCCTTAGTCCTCTCCATGTCATCAGAATGCTCTGTAACCACCAGTCATGCTCACCCAAGTGCCCACTCGCACAACTTCTCCCAGACCCTGATGGGATTGGATCATAGGGCCCTGAGCCTCCACCCCTGAAGCACATGAGAACAAGAGCCCTTCCACGCAGAGTGAAGTCGCTGTGCTCCAGTGGCGCCTGCCTTTGCAGCCAGCCCTGACTGGCCGCCGTTGGCAGGCCTCAGGTGTGGGAAGAATTTCCCCAATTTGCTGGTTGTCTCTCCGCCTGGGCCCTTCCACTGACAGTCATTGGTTTGCCCCAGCTCTTTCGTGCGTCAGTAGACCTTCCAGTTCCTCTCCCAGCGGAAAGCGTAGGTACGGAGTGGGGCAGAGGGATGAGTGGAGAGAGCCAGGAGCAGGGAAACCACCGAGCAGCTCGGCTCTGCCCAGCAGCTCTCGGTCTCCAGGGAAAGCAGCCGCCACCCACGCAGCACGCGGCACCCAAGCTCCGGAACCTCAGAGTGTGGGCCTTGTCCCTGGCTCTCCCCACATGGCATCTCAAGAGGCCACCTCTAGGTGTGGGAAGTGGGCAGTTATGTAACCTGTGCTCCGTGAGACACTAAGGTTTGGTGCTTGCTTCCCAGAAGTTGTCTGTGGTGCAGTTCCAAGAACAGCCAGTGTCCAAAACAGAGGAGGCTCGCTCATCTTAAGAAGGATGAAAAGCATCTGGGTGGCCATGGCAGGTTCCAGGTCCAGAGTGACAGGAGCATGTGATAAGAAACACACTTACCTTTCCAGAGCCAAAGACTCATCCTTCAGTGGCTGAGTGCTGATAAACTGTTTCCAAACCGCTCAGCCATACCCTCTGCCTCTGGAAGATTCCTTCCTTCCGTCATTGGTAGACTGCAGGCAGGAGGGCTCTCGGCGCGTGGGGATGGAAGGCAGGAGCCTGGCATGAGCATCGCTTTCACCTCCAGGTGTTATTTTGAGGATCCCAGCTGTATTCCTGGTTCCTAGAACAAGGCTTGGCAAACAGACGTGAGTGAGAACCCTTTAGATGGGCAGGCGGGGAGATGGAAGTGAGAAGCTGCTGGAAATGGGTCCGCGGGAAGGCAAGTCTGGTAATCAGGTTACAGTTAAACACCCCAAGTATGATAGGAGCCTCAATACACTTCCTCCCTCAGGCATTTTCAGGAACGAGGGAGCACCAATTATGAGCTGTCCACAGAGAAGTCCAGCTCTTCACGACTCGGGGTGCTCTTTGGTGCCCCCATACCGGAAGTGGGGCCACGTGACAGCTCTGCAGGACATTAGCAACCCCCACCCCAAGTCTTCATCCACTTCCCTAGGCCTTAATATGAACATAGCTGGTTAGCATTATTTAACCTTGGAGAAGAAAACCCTCTGAGAGGTGAAGGCTTCCAGGTACATTACATAAGATGAGATCCAAGCTCTGACAGAGGTGATCTGAGCAGCATCTCCATACCCATGAGAAGAGAGCAGAGAAAGGACCTGGTTATCCATGACCAGGTTCCCAAATTCCCTTGGCCTCCCATAAACCTGCTGCAACCTGGGAAGGTGCCAGGGACTCCTGTGTGATTCCAGCCCTTAGCACTCTCCAGGGTCTCAGAAGAAAGGCCTGTCCCATGTGTGCAGTGATGGAGTGATTTGGTCAAGTGTTCAGGAAATGCTTGGGGAACTTTTAAGTGTCTGCTAGCTTCTCCGAGACACAGTGGGTTCCCCACTCTATGCCCAAAGCACCTGGGGTGAGGGTCAGGGCACAGGAAGGCAGTCGGGTTAGCCCCTGGAACACCTTCACAGCGGTGTCCCAACCTGACGTGTCCAGGCCTGATGTTTCCACTCATGGTGTGACATGGTAAAAGCCCCATAAAACTGCATACCTCAACCACACCTCAGCTTTCTGTTGAAACTGCTCTCTGTAACCCAAATGTGACAGGCAAGCAGTCCAAACCCACGCCATATTGGCCCCTGCGACTTGTAATTTCCACCCTACCCAGACAATGTGTAAACAAATGCTTATCTTGACTTTTGTTAACCGCTTAAGTAACAATCAGAATGTCAAAAGTCCCCTGGCCCTTGGAATGTTTGAAGCTCCTCACCCCCACCCCCACCCCTCACCCTCATCTCCGCCCAGAAGGTGATTTACAGAATTCACTAGCCCTCGGAATGTCTAAAGCTCCTCACTCCCACTCCCGCCCATCATGCTCACCCCGAGGTGGTTTTAGGGGTATAAAAGGTCTTGACACCCTC
>CAUYLG010025677.1:0-21665 GCA_963573385.1 Cacajao melanocephalus
TAAGAAACTAATGGCGGGACATGGTGGGTCTTGCCTGGTTCCCCTCATTTTGGGTGGTTGTGGTGTGTAGATCCCTTCTGTTCAAGTTTTTGAGACCCGCCTGGGCAACACTGGGTGACCCCCGTCTCAAAAAAAAAAAAAAAAAAAAAGAAAGAAATTGCTTAAATTTTGAATTGATCTGAAATAATGCAAAAAGCATTAGTCAAATAAAAAGTTAGAGGTGTATTGCTTATTTATTTTCAGTTCTAAAGAATTACACTATTACTTGCCAGTAACTTTATGTTAAGCAGTAAATTACATATTCATATAACAGATACCATTTCACAGAAAATTTGCTGGCTTCTTGTGTATAGCATATCTTGGTATAACATGTATATTTGTATATTTTAAAAATAGCTTATACTTTTAAAAATATCTATTACTTCCATATACTAAAAACATATAAACACAAAATTGGTGATTTATCTCCCAAAATTACATAAATTCGATATTTACATAAAATAACTATGAGTTTATTTTTTAAAAAATAAAGAAAAAGCCAACTAGAAAAGAGTTGGCCGACTTTGTAATAAGTCAACTTATTAAATCATTTCAATATATCAGAATTTATTAAATCATTTCAATATATCAGAACTTATTAATTCAGTGTATGAGTGAGGGTTATATAACTATTTCTTTATAAACACTATACAAAATATGATACCAGCATTAGTGAATACTTGAACAAATTAACAGTATCAAAAAATTGAGAAATCAAAGCAAAAATTTTATAAATTTAAACCTACCTGTTGTAGATCAACAATGTTTACTCGACCTTTAAAGAAAAGACATTCATTTATTTTAAATGATGTATAAGTACATACCAACCCATAACTATTCAAACATTTAAGTTTTGGTCAAAGTTGTTCTGCCTAGAACAGAGAGCCAGAATAATTAATATCTTCAAATACACACCGTTAGCTGATGGCTGAGTAAGTCTTCATGGCTGAAGCCATAAGCAATAACTTACTTTCCAAGTTTTTTTTTTTTTTAAAGTAACATCAGGCCAATTATGAGCATCAACTGGCACACAAATTGCCTATATTTATGTAGGGTATTCATTTCCCTTCACAACTAAAAATTTATCTACTGTGATCCAAGAGATATTGACAACTAAATTAAGATGAACTTTTTCAATTATTTGATATTACAAGGTAGGTTTCTACATATCAGTATAAGAAAATCTGTTAAGTATTTCAAATTATAGCTCATACTTTAAAGGCACTATGAAGGAAAATAGAAAATAAAACAAAGGTCAATGTTACACTCTGGTAATATGTAATGAAGAGATGCTTTCATAGTTGCTTCTATTTTAATCAAATAGTTTTCAAATATGCTTGGTAGTTTGTTCAAATTTTAAGAGGACAAAGGAAACCAATTTTGTGTCTGCTTTTAATAGCATTTCATACAATATGATTGGTATAGCACCACATTGAATTGAGTTACCTAATTTGTAAGTACAAGTAAGCCTTAAAAAGAAATACAGCCTTGATTTTCAAAAATCTATGATCCTGTAAGATAGTGTACCCCTTCACAATTACCACTTAATAACAGGCAGCTGAATACCCTTCCCTGAGTCATGCAATAATGAATTGTAAAAAAAACAAAACAAAACAACAACCAACAATTCACATATGGTACACATACATCAAAACTATAAAATACTATTTTGTTAAGTGGTAATATTTGAGTTCATTTAAATTATATGACCAGGTTAGCATGAACCCAGCAAAAATATTAAGCCTATCAAATTAACAATTGAAAAGGACATCTTACAATCTGTAAGTAATTTATTACGCAATTACAGTTTTAAGGGGTTTTTTTTTGACCCTTCTAAAAATCCAAGGAAAAAAACACTAAAGAATTACCTACCACCTCGGACATGTAGCTCATCTCTCATTTCTTTACTAATTTGGGCTGGAGTAATATACTCCTTTCCATCAAGTGTATGAACTACTTCTAGCTGTTTCTGAGCAATCAATTTGTTAACAATCTCAATGCAGTTCCGCTCGGACAACCTAAGGGAAAGAAAAAAAGTTAAGTTTCAAAAGTCCACTTGATACATTGGTGCTCAATAAAATTAACAGAATGTATGAAAACGGGCTTTTAAAAAGTTTATGTAGAGTCACTAACTTCTACATCACAAAATCTGTATTTTCACTAGCTGATTCAGTAAGTTGAAAAAAAAAAAACCTCTCCAGAGTAAGTAGGTTTACATATACTTTATTTAATTGGTACACATCATTCATCAAAAATGTCAAGTCAGTTGTCTTTTCCACACCTGTTTCCAATCTGCAACTCTGAATAGAAAATTGAAGACATTTACTTGAGTAGGGAAAAACAAAAAAACATGCCCTACTTCAATGTCCTGTTTAATCAGAATTTTCTTTTAAATTATGTGCATAATTGCTTCACTTACACACTTGGTCTGCAAGCAGGCAGGGTATCTGGCCTAGTGAAACCATAACTGCTACTGTTAGTTACGAGTCCTAGTTTGCTATCAGTGGTAGAAAACACAGCTGAGGATTGTTGTCTTCAGGCTCAAAAGGAATAAAACATGGCAGGGAGGAAGTAGTCAAAGAAAAGAAAGGCTTCTATTAGCGTTATTTTAAAAAGCAGAGTTAGGCTCCTCTGAACATATCCCCTAAAGGTTAGTGTGTTTGTAGAAAATGTCTGTGCCCTGAAGCCCTAAAAATGACAGATGGGGTCATGGGTCTAGCCCTAGGTCTGTTACGAAAGACAAAAAGGCAAAAAGTTTTAAGGGTCAATATACTATTTGCCAAGTACTGTATTGGGGGGTTACTGTCTCCTTTCGAGATCACTCTAGGTCAGGAAGTGTATGATAGCTAACATGTCACAGTGATTTGGTGGCTGGTGGGTGAGGGACGGTCAGAGGAACGCTCAATATATTTTAAAAGCAGCTCGAAGTCAACGGCCCCGTCCAAGGCGAGGCGGAGTGGGGCGGGGCGCGCCAGCATCTCACTGCGGCGGGGCTGGGGGACTCCAGGGTGTCCTAGGCTGCAGACTTCCCCAGACTTCCCCAGACTTCCCCGCAGAGCCCTGGACTAGGAACTGCGATTCAGGCTGGGGGGAGGGAGGAGGAGGGAATGGTGACAAAGAGCGAGAAAAAGTTCCGGGATGCAGGGCCGCGGATCTAAAGTCCTAGATACAGGCGTGTCCGCCCAGGGCCTAATTTGGGCCCCACAAAGAAGAGGGAGGGTTCGGCACCTCTGCGTGGCCTCGGCGAACTGCGCCCGCTGGAAGTCGGCCGCCAACCGCCTAATCTCTTCCCAGGCGTCCGCCATCACGGCCTGACTCACGGTAGACGCCGAGGCACTGCAGACACGTCAGCCGACAGACAGTGGGAGGAGAAGGCTGGCGGAACGGGCCGCGCAGAGGGACAAGAGGCTCCACCCCGACGCAGACGCGGAACGCTTGCGCCTGAGGCGGGGTGGCTGGCCGGAGTAACCGTGGTTCGGTCCCCGCACTGAGGGTTCCTCCCTGAGGCTGGCGGGGCTGCGGAGACTAGAAAGCTTTTGTGCGCTGGGGTTTCTGGGGGGGTCAGGGGCAGGATGCAGGGCTCAGCAAAGTTTAGTGTCAGAACTTATCCCTAATATTTCCGCAGTAATCGTTGTATTAGCTACTTTTGTTTTTTCTTCTGTCCTCTTGTTTTTGCTTTTGTTTTTTTTCCTCCATTTGTTTTGTGAGAGGGTGCAGGATAAGCCTGTGCCTAAGATTGGCGCCTCTCTTTTCTAGCAGTTGACTCTGAGCAGTTTTGTACAGGGTATCTTGTTAATTTTTACATGCACCCAGAACAATGTGCCTTTTGGGAGATACATCGGTGACAATACCTTAATTTCTTTTTTTTTTTTTTTTTTTTTCAGAGTGAATAAATTTGCATGTCATAAAGGCTGTATATTTGCTTTCCTGTGTTCTAGCTAGAGTCTTTCCTATTTCTCTTATTGCGATCATTAGCTTCATCAAATAATGAGGAAAATAAACATACCTGTGCTTGGCTATCAAGGAAACAGGGACAGCAAAAACATGTATCCTGCTTCCCTGTTGAGTATTTACTCAGATGTACCTTTCACTTTCTTTTTTATCTCTGTGAAAAGAAAACAAATAATGAGACCTCAGAATCACTAAGCTAAAAGGAAAAGTGAAACTGGGAACTGCTTAGGGCAAACCTGCCTCTTATTCTATTCAAAGTCATCCTTCTGCTCACTGAGATAAATGCATGTCTGATTGCCTCCTTTGGAAAGGCTCATCAGGAACTCCAAAGAATGCAACTTTCTCTTACCTACCTAAAACCTGGAACCATCCTCCCCACTTGGAGTTGTCCCACCTTTCCAGATCGAACCAATGTTCATCTTACATATACTGATTGATGTCTCATGTCTCCCTAAAATGTATAAAACCAAGCTGTGCCCCAGTCACCTTGGGAACATGTTGTCAGGACCTGTGCTGTGTCATGGATGCACATCCTTAACTTTGGCTAAATAAACTTTCCAAGTTGATTGGGACCCGTCTCAGATATTTGAAGTTCATATATCTCATTCCTTACTATTTAAAAAAATATGATTCCAGTTAGAAAGAATGAATAATATCAAGTATTTGATAGCACAACAGGATGAGTGTAGTTGTCAGAGGCATTTGAACTAGAGCAACTCCATCTTGAATAGGGCTGGGTAAAATAAGGCTGAAACCTACCTATCGGGCTGCATTCCCAGAAGGTTAGGCATTCTTAGTCACAGGGTGAGATAGGAGGTTGGCAGGCAGAAAATACAGGTAATAAAGACCTTGCTGATAAAACAGATTGCAGTAGTGAAGCCAGCCAAAACTCCCCAAAAACCAGGACGGTGGCGAGAAGGACCTCTGGTCATCTTTGCTGCTCATTATATGCTAATTATAATGTATTAGTATGTTAGAAAAAACACTCCCACCAGTGCCATGACAGTGTACAAACACTATGGCAATGTCTGGAAGTTACCTTATATGGGTCTAAAAAGGGGAGGAACTCTCAGCCCTGGGAATTGCCCACGTCTTTCCCTGGAAAACTTGTGAATAATCCAGTCCACCCCTTGTTTAGTATATAATCAAGAAATAACTATAGGTATCATTAGGCCAGCAGCTCAAGCCACTGCTCTGCCTATGGAATAGCCATTCTTTTATTTATTTGCTTTCTTAATAAACTTGCTTTCACTTTATGGATTTGCTTTCAATTCTTTCTTGCACGAAAATGCAGAAACCCTCTCTTGCGATGTGGATTGGGACACTTTTCAGGAAACATAGTCAATAGTCATTCAATTGTACATTTAAAAAGCAAAGCACAAATGGATTGTTTGTAATGGGAAGGAAATGCTTGAGGTAATGGATACGACATTTACCCTGATACAATAATTACATGCTGTATGCCTATATCAAAATATTTCATGTACCCCATAAATATATACAGCTACTATGTACCCACAAAAAGTAAAAGCTTAAAAAAACTAAAAAGTAGAAATATTTCTTTTAATCATGTATTGATAGAGTTGGTAAGGGGGGGCTATTTCAATTCCTTTTCCATCTAAGGACATTGTTGTGGGCAACTCAAATCCAATGCCATAAACGTATTTGTCTATTAAAGTTCCCAGCTTTATTTAAAAGACAGGAACTTAGTCATAAAATCCTTCACTAAGTACTGCCAGAAAATGGCAATGGCTAGCTGATGATGGACCAAGAGGGAAAACAAGAGAAGTCAAAGAGGTAGTTTGGAAGATGGTAGGTAATGGTTCCAGAGAGCATCAAGCTTCAGAACAAGCAGAAACATTCATTCCTAAAACACATGTTTATTAATTACCAGATGCCACAGAGCACAGTGGTGGATAAGGCAGACATGATCTGGCCATAACAATTTAAAAATCGAATGAAGCAGATTAAAAAGATAAGTACTTACATAAAAGTGTAAAAATTCTAACAATAGGGAAGTTTAGGGTAGTATGTGCCCACTTGGCAGCCAAACTTCTTGCTTCCCATATGAGACTCTCACAATTAGACTGCAGCTTACTTTCTGGCAACATCTCTGTTGCTGCACAACACATGGAGAATAGTCTGCTGTATCCTAGCCTCACCAGGCACTTTCAGGACCCCATGTCTTTACTGGAATGCCTGTCCACTTCCTCACGCCCCCAACCCTCACCTCCGCCAGACCCTCCGAGGTCATAGAAAAATAGAATAATAAACTCAGAAAGGCTCTTCAAGTTATCCATGCTAGCATTTTGCCTAACACAGGCATGATTTCTTTGCAAAGCCCCTGGCAGATTATTTAGTTTTTGCTTGGATCCTTAAGGTGATGAAGTGTTCTCTTTTTTGAAAGGTAGATGAATCTATTTTTGGACAGATGTAACTCTTACAAATTTCTTCACTGTACTGCTAAAGCAAGATCTGTTTCCCTGTAGCTTCCATATGGTTTCCTTGAGTGGTAAGCAGACTGACTGCAATATATCTTTCCCATGACAGCCCTCCAAGTATCTGAAGCATGTCCCTCCTACCCGTTTTCTTTTTCTAAGTTAAGCATCCCAGATACTTCAATTATATCTCCTGACAAGACTGCCAGATCTTTTAATATTCTGGCTGCCCAATCAGAACAAAGTTGTTGAACTCTAGTTTACTGGTGTCAATTTTAAAAAAGTCCAGAAGGAATTTTGTATTTTACATTAGTATGGTTGGAAAAGATGACAGACAGTGAGGTTGATTTTGTTAGATATTTTACCCTTGTTAATTGGCCTCTTGGCCTAAATTGAATCAGTAATGAACTGTGTCTGTCTGATATTTATCTAAATTGCTATCAAACCAGGGTTAGTCTATTCTGTAACTGAAAAAGCTAATTTTATTTGATAAATTTCACCTTGTTAGTTTTGACCCATTCATTCATTTATTAATTCATTGTTTCAACAAATACTTTTTGAGGTCACCTGTTTGGCAGTCTTTATTATACCTGGAGATTATCACACAGGACAAGTTATTCCAAGTAGTTGAACAACTTCAGATCATTTCAAAATGTAAATCTAACATTCAACAGTGTTATTTCTGCGTCACCTGCCATCTATAAATTTCATAAATATGATTATATCTTTATTCAATTAATAACAAAATTGATTAGTAAAAAATCAAGAACATATTCTTGTAGTAAGCTGATGATTTTGATTCATTACAATTCTAGATTTAAAAGTTTCTGGAGGCCAGGCACAGTGGCTCACACTTGTAATCCCAGCACTTTGGGAGGCCAAGGCGGGCAGATCAGGAGGTCAAGAGATCGAGACCATCCTGGCCAACATGGTGAAACCCTGTCTCTACTAAAAATACAAAAATTAGCTGGGTGTGGTGGCATGTGCCTGTAGTCCCAGCTACTTGGGAGGCTAAGCCAGGAGAATTGCTTGAACCTGGAAGGTGGAGGTTGCAGTGAGCTGAGATTACACCACTGCTCTCCAGCCTGGTGCCTGCCTATAGAGTGAGACTCTGTCTCAAAAAAAAAAAAAAAAAAAAATTGGAGATAGAGAACATTTAACAGTCTGATGTATTAACTTTCTAGAAGAGAGTTAATATATAACTCAGAGTTTGATTGTCTTAAATGCCGTATTTCTCTTTTTGTCCCAGGGGAAGATCACAGAATGCCACCTTGCTTGTGGAATTATAGAATTCTAATCTATAAGTTTTATAGGGAGTAATTTTTCAAGACGTACTCTTAAGGAACTCATACTGATTCCTAATAATCATCATTTTCTTAATCTAGATCCTACAAAGCCATCCATTTAATTATTTGTTTTAGAATGTTTCCACTTTCCTATATATTTCTTTTTCTTCTTAGTTTAAAACAAGGTTTAAACATCCCTTTTGATATTTTTAGATTTTTGTCGCAGTGTAGGGAACAAGGTTCTGCTCACTGTGACCTTTGCCCTGCAGCAGTAAAGCAATAACTGGCATCATTTCTGCTTCGTATTGTTTTATCACTTGTACCTCATGTTTGTAGTCTGACGAATGAAGCCAAATGCATGTAAATACTTTGTAAACTATAAAATTCTCCATACATATATATACATATATATGTGTGTATATATATATATATGTATATATATTTCTGCCCCACTTATTTCTCATTAATGTTACTTGTGATTATACTGTCATAATTCCATTTTAGAGTCACATTTTTGTGAAAATTGTGCTGAAAATATATTTATTTGTTTTTTTAAAAGCACTAAGTATTCTTTTGTTCCCAATAAACAAATTCTATGTAATCTTTTCTGGTTCTGTTTTTTTTTTTTCAATATGTTCACAATATTGTATTTAGAGCTAGATTTATCAGCTGCGCACATCTCTTACTTTCTTATGTCTACTTCACAGTATAACTCTCAGGCAAAATGATAAAAAGACAAATTCACAAAGGAACAAGTGAGTGTTCCCGTCAGTGCTTCGGTTCCATTCGCAGAGGGGCTAAAAATTCTTCTATTTCATCAACAGAATGTAATTTAAATGTATATATTACCAGCTTGTATCACTGTTAAAGCAGTGGTGTGTCACTGTAGAGCACATAGTCACAAGAACATATTCTAAAGAAATATATAGTTATATCTATGCTTCCTGCCAAGCAAGGAAAAACCCAAACTGGCTTAAATCTCCAGAAAAAACTTGGATCCTTCTTCTTTATCTCTTACACCTTTTTTTTTCTCCATCTTCTCTTTCTTTTTTCCCCGGGTCCTCCTCCTGCCTTCACAATTTCCTCCTCCTCCTCATTCTCCTTCTTCTCCTTCACCTTCCTGTCTTCTTACTTATGCGTTAATAATTAAGTATGCCAGTAAGATTATATGTTGTAAAGAAATGGGATACTTTTAGCAGATGCCACACTATAGCCACAGCAGTGACATCTGGATCTTGTCAAGAGCCACAGTTGGCATCCCTAAAATTCACTTGCCTGGATTTCATTCTGAGAAGATTGTGTCTATAAGAAAGTCTGGCCAAGTTCCTAAAAGAGACAAAATCAAGGGTAGTTAGCATCTATCCCAGTTCATGTGAAAGTTAGAAGTGTCTTCAGATACTTAGATACATAGATACACAGGCTGTGTTATTACAAACTTTCAAGGCAATTCTTATGTTCTTATGTATTTATTTGCATTTTGAATTATAAAACTTATGCTTATATTTAAAGCAGATGGAGTTTTCTTATAAAGGAGCAATTATTGCTGATACCTGTTATTAGACATCAGAGGAGTTATATTTCTATGTAATTTTTGCATGGACTAGGCATTTATGGTCTTCCCCTACATCTGTTTGACCATAGCAATTCCAATTGATTCTACAGGGTCAGCAAATACAGAGCACATAAGCTAACATTCTTCCTTCTCGTACCCAGGGTAGACCACTAATCAATTATGGCATTTGTCTTGCTAAGCCAGGAAACAGCTTCAGAATCCTTCTCAAACAATGTTTCAGACAGTTGCTAACAATATGTCAGAGTTGGCACTTGATGAGAAATACAGTTGCCATTCCTGAGTAAGGCCAAAGCCCCAAAAATAGCCTCATATAAAGACCTCTGGGCAGTGGCATCAGAAATATAAGTGTCACTGATGGAGTATGTAGTCATCCATGTCTGTTTATGTAAGATAGAGATCCTAATTTCCCGGGAGCCAATAATTGAGAGTGGATAATTCAGGTTTGGACTTGAGGTAAATGTAAAATGGAAGTCAAAAAGACAACATACTTTGGAGCTGGGTCCATAGATCTATAAATTGCTTATTTGGGTAGCCATTACTCATATTCTTCTCATTCTGTAGAGTGATTTTTTAATGTTTCACAGTGATACCTAATTGTGACATCATGGGTGTTTCCTATGATTAGTGACCCAATGGAATAGTGAAAAGGAAAGTATTTGTTTCTGTACAACATAGAGGCATGAGCTTCTTCTTTTAACCCACTGATTCTCACACTTTGATTTTGGGAAACTTATCGTCTTAAATCTTCTGAAGACCTCCCAAAGGGCTTTTGTTTACATGGCTATATCTATCAATATTTATCATATTTAAATTAAAATGGAAAAATGTTAAAATAGTTGTTGACAGTGAAAATAGTAAATGCCTGTTCACTTAAATAATATTTAATCTTGCAGATCCCCTGAAAGATTTTGGGGACACCGGAGTTTCTTGATTGGCACTTTGAAAACTGCTGCTTTAACCCATTCTGTGATGATGGATGACTTGATGTAAGATAAATGCAGAAAGTCTTTTGCTAGGGTTCTTCACGGCATTGCCTCATTCACAAAATTTCAGACACACACACACACACACACACACACACACTCACACATACACGTATGTATATATCAACTCAGATAATTCATTCAGTTAAATGTTTATTAAATATATGTTCAGAATTTTTTATTGATATGGAACTAACTGTTCTATCAAGGACAAATATAAAATAGGTGTAGAAAAACATAAGAAAGAAAATAAAAGATTAGGAAAAAAAAACAATGCAGATATTCAGGTC
Source organism: Cacajao melanocephalus (assembly GCA_963573385.1). Classification (NCBI taxonomy): domain Eukaryota; kingdom Metazoa; phylum Chordata; class Mammalia; order Primates; family Pitheciidae; genus Cacajao; species Cacajao melanocephalus. The sequence continues at coordinate 10,561 of CAUYLG010025677.1, forward strand.
ATATAGTCCTATAAAGTTGGCTCATTCATTTTGCTAATGTATTTACTGAGCATGTGTTCTATACATAGGAAATGCATGGATGACTACAATTGCCCCAGCTGTTATTTCATTGAGATTACATTATATTATAGTAGTAAATATGCACCCTCACTCATAGCTTTATGCAAAACAAATGAACAAAGCCAAAACCAACCAAACAAATGTATTGGTTAAAAGATCATTGACAAAAAAGTTAAATGAAGTACTCCAAGGAAGCAAAGATTTTTGGGGATCAGCAAAATAATTTTCTTATAGTACATTTTCTAATTGACTTTATAAAGCTGTTTCTTATAGACTTCATTAATGAAAGTTAAAGAGGCATGAGAATAAAGTGCTGCTAAGAATATTATATAAATTAATTTTTGTGAAAACAAAAGTATAATCCATTTATTGCCAATATTATCAGATGGTGATTCTAAAGTGAAACTACCTTTCTTTTTTACATCCATGTTTTCATAGTATTAGCCCTTACTGGTCCATTAGAAATGTAGTAGTGCTAAACTACAGTTAGTCTCAGGACTCCACCTTATAGCAAGAGAGCAGAGAAATGTGGGGGAGAACAGATAATTTGATGAGGAGTAAATGCCTGATACAGCTGGTAGTTTGAAATAGTAACTCTTTAGATTATTTTTTTTTCCAGAATGGGGAAGAATGTTATGCATTGTAGATGGAACTCCGTCCTTCCAAATGTATATGCTAAAGTCCTAACTCTACCTCAGAATGAAACTATATTTGTAGATAGGGTTTTAAATAGTAAGTAGGTTAAAATGAGGTCATTAGGGTACGCTAATCCGATATGCCTGTTGTCCTTATAAAAAGATGTGCTTAAGAAACAGACACCTGCAGAAAGAAGACCATGTGAAAACACAGAGAGAAGAAAGCTATCTACAAGCCAAGGAATGAGTAAGACTTCAGAAGAAAGCAAAGCCTGCCAACACCTGGATCTTGGATTCTAGCCTCCAGAATCATAAGAAAATAGATTTCTGTTGCTTAAGTCACTCAGTCTGTGGCAGTTGGTTACAGCAGCCCTAGCAAACTCATACGATATGATTCTGTGATGAGGAGAAAGAACTGTTGAAGAGTGAGCAATCAAAGATACAAGGAAAAGGGAAAAGGAGGTGGGGAAAGCTGGGGATCAGAACGAGAAAATATCAGATGGGGCAAAAAAATATGGGATAAAGTCATAGATAGGTGGTCTGTGTATTATTCCATGCTCTCATTGATATAAAGAACTACTTGAGAGTGAGTAATTTATAAAGAAAAGAGATTTAATTGTCTCAGAGTTCTGCAGGCTGTACAGGAAGCATGGTTTGGGAGGCCTCGGGAAACTTACAAGCATGGCAGAAAGTGAAGAGAAAGGAAGCACATCTCACGTGGCTGAATCAGGGGGAAGAGAGAGGGAAGTGGGAGGTGCTACAGACTTTTAAACTAGCAGATCTCTTGAGAAATTACTACCACAAGAATAGCAAGGGAGAAATCTTCCCCCATGAGCTAATCATCTCCCACCAGGCCCCGCCTCCAACACTGAGGATTACAATTTAACATGAGATTTGGGCAGGAACGCAAATCCAAACCCTATTATTCTATGCCAGGCCCCTCCCAAATCCCATCTCCTTCTCAAATTGTGAAATAGGATCCTCCCTTCTCAACAGTCCCCCAAGTCTTAATTCATTCAGCATTAACTCAAAATTTCACAGTTCAAAGTCTCACCTGAGACAAAGCTTTCCCTTCTGTCTATGATCCTGTAAAATTGCAAGCAAGTTAGTTACTTCCAGGATACAATGGGAGTGCAGGCATTGGGCATTACACTCATTCCAAGAGGGAGAAATCAGCTAAAACAAAAGGGCTTCAGGCCCCATCCAAGTTCAATATCCAGAAGGGCAGTCATTAAATATTAAAGCTCCAAAATAATCTCCTTTGGCTCCATGTTTCACATCCAGGTTATATTGATGCAAGGCATCAATATAACAATAATTGAGAGTGACTCCCAAGGCCTTGGACATCTCTGCCCCTGTGACTTTGCTGGGTTCAGCCTCCTCAGCTGCTTTCACAGGCTGGTGTTGAGTGCCTGTGGCTTTTTTCAGGCACGTAGTGCAAGCTGTTGGTGTATCTACCATTCTGGGATCTGGAGGATGGTAGCACTCTTCTCACAGCTCCACTAGGCAGGGTCCAGTGGGCACTCTTGTGTGGGGGCTGTAACTCTACATTTCTCCTCTGCACTGCTATAGTAGAGATTCTTCATGAGGATTCCACCCCTGCAGCAGACTTCTGCCTGGTTATCTAGGTGTTTTCATACATCCCACGAAATCCAGGCAGAGGCCCCAAAGCCTCACCTCTTGCTCTCTGTGCACCCACAGGTTTAGCACCCACAGGCTTACCACATGGAAGCCACTAAGGCTTGCAGCTTGCACTCTCTGAAGTAGCAGCCTTTTAGCCATGACTGGAGCTGGAGTGTCTGGGACACAGGGAGCAGTGTCCCTAGGTTGCTGAGGGCAGCAAGGCCCTGGGCCTGGTTTACAAAACCATTCTTTTTTCCCCTAGGTCTCTGGGCCTGTGATGGGAGGGGCTGCTGTGAAGCTCTCTGAAATGCCTTGCAGGCATTTTTCCCCATTGTCTTGGCTACTAATATTAGGTTCCTCTTTACTTTTTCAAATTTCTGCAGCCAACTTGAATTACTCCTCTGAAAGTGGGTTTTTATTTTATACCACTTGGCCACACTACAAATTTTCCAAACGTTTATGCTCTGTTTCCCTTTTAAATATAGGTTATAATTTGACCATCTCTTTGCTCATGAATATACGCATATATGGTTAGAAGCAGCCAGGATACTTCTTTAATACTTTACTGCTTATAATTTTTTTTTTCTATCATATACCCTAAATCATCTGTCTCAAGTTCAAAGTTCCACAGATCCCTACAGCAAGGGCACAATGCCACCAGTCTTTTCTAAAGCATAGCAAGAGTAACCTTTATTCCAGTCCTCAATAAGTTTCTTATCTACATCTGAGACCACCTCAACCTGGACGTCATTTTCACAACAATTTAACAAGTTTCTAGGAAGTTCTAAACTTTCCCTCATCTTCCTGTCTTCTTCTGAGGTCTTCAGACTGTTCCAAAATCTGCCCATTACCCAGTTCCAAAATCACTTCCACATTTTCATGTATCTTTATAGCAAAGCTCCACTTCTCTGGTACCAATGTTCTGTATTAGTCTGTTCTTGCACTGCTATAAAGAACTACCTGATACCAGATGAATCCAAACCATATCAGTGTGGTAGGCTAAAAAATAACACCAGGCTGGGCATGGTGGCTCATGCCTGTAATTGCAGTACTTTGAGGGGCCAAGGCAGGTAGATTGCTTAAGCTCAGGAGTTTGAGACTAGCCTCAGCAACATGGTGAAATGTGTCTCTACACAAAATAAAAATATTAGCTGAGTGTGGTGTTGCATGCCTGTAGCCCCTGCCACTTGTGAGGCTGAGGTGGGAGGATGGCTTAAGACCAGGTAGTGGAGGTTGCAGTGAGCCAAGAGTGTGCCACTGCACACCAGCACGGGTGACAGAGCCAGACTCTGTCTCAAAAAAGAAAAAAAAAAATAAAGAAAGAGAAAGCACCAAATGACATCCCTGTCAAATTCCTGAAACTTGTGATTATTACCTTATATAATAAAAAATGGGATAAAGTCAAGGCTCTGAGAAGACATGTTTATCTTGGATTATCTGAGTGGTTCCTAAACATAATCACATGTATGCTTATGAGAAAGGAGAGACAGTTTTGAAACAGACACACAGAGGAGAGACACAACGAAGAGGAGAAGGTGATGTGATGTTACCTCAAGCCAGAGAACACTTGGCATCTCCAGAAGCTGAAAGAGGCAAGGAGAGAATAACTTTCTGTTGTTTTAAGCCACCAAGTGTGTGGTCATTTGTTACAGCAGCCACAGAGAACTAATACAGATGGACTGAGCTTGGATGTCAGAAAATAAATTTCTTTCTTTGAGACATGGGGTAGAAAAGTAAGGATGTTTATATACTGATTATCTTGGTGGTGGTGGTGGTGGTGATAATGTAGGTAAAGTAATTATAGACTATTCATTTTATAAATAATAATGCATCAAAAACTTTTCTGATTTCCTATTTGTTACAAAACTCAGACTTTAGACCAAACCCCAAATAGAAAAACATTGTTTTCTTAAAAAAAACTTTTGACCATTTATACCAGCCAGCAGTAAAACTTCTTACTTTACATCTTTAAGCATTTAGTTATAAATAATGAATTGCATATGTAATGACATAATGAACTTCTCAAGGTATGCATGTTTCATAAGTTAAGTTAAAAATTTTCAATTGCTTTTCGTGAAATGGAAACAACTTTATAACAAAATTGCTTCTTTGCAATACTGTAACAGTATAATATTCTAGATTGTGATACACTGTAACATATTAAAGCCTAATGGATTTTCCTCACAAAAATCTGTAATAATGCTATGATTGAGTACTTCTTCAGAACTTGGTAAACATGTTGCTTTTCTAAAGTCTTATATTTGTCATAGTACTTATTCTGGCAGGTGGGGGGACATTTGGATGATGTTCATTGTTAACAGAAGGATGAATTAGTTTTGCAGCATGAATTGGCATTCCATGAAATTCATTCATAAAATAATTGCTTCCTGGGGATTTTCATCATTATAACTGAGAAAGAGGAGGAACATCTGTGCTCTTTTACAGTATGAGACAATCATTTTTCAGACAAATTATACATGCAACAATAGATAGGAATATGGCGGGAAAAAGATTCAGTGGATCTATTTGAACCTGTGATTCCAACACTATAGGCAGGATTGAGATTCAAGTCTGTAACTGTACCAGGAAAAGTCATAATAAGGGTATAAGGGCTTGATACATTTCATTTCTGTCTATAACAGCTTTCTTTGGATAATTTGGTAAAAAAAAAAACAGCATGAAATAAAAACATGTCTTCAGAAGTCTTAGAAGCATTACTAATTATTTATGGGATTGGTTTCAGAAATTTGATACCTTAACATCTTAAAAAGGAAGGTCAGGTACAGTGGCTCAGACCTACCTATAATCCCAGCACTTTGGGAGACAGAGTAGTGAAGACTGCTTGAGGCCAGGAGTTCAAGACAAGCCTGGGCCACATAGTGAGACCCCCATCTTTAAAAAAAAAAAACCCAAAAACCTAGCTGGATGTGGTGGCATGTACTGTAGTCCTTGCTACAGGAGGCTGAGGTGGGAGGGTTGCTTGAGCCCAACAGTTCAAGGCTACAGTGAGCCATGATCACTGCACTACAGTCCAGCCTGCGCGACGGAGCAAGACCTTGTCTTTAGAGAGGGAGACAGAGGAAGAGAGAAATACTCAACAGGCAGCATGAAATCATGTTCTAAATCCATACTTTTATTTTTTCCTGAAGATATTTGTTCAACAACATATGAACCAAATAATGGAAACTGACTGTGTGTGTGTGTGTGTGTGTGTGTGTGTGTGTGTGTGTGTTGGGGATGGGCTAGGTATGCAGGAGAACCAACCACCAGGGGAATCTCCTAGCCCTTCTTGAATTCCAAAGGTTCTTTGCCTCTAGTATATGACCTCCTTCACTTTCTTTCCCTTCTCTCTACAACCATCAGCAACTTGACTTATATATTACTTGGGTTTAGGTACAATGTCATTATTTTTTTTCTTCTGAGATGGAGTCTTGCTCTGTCACAAGGCTGGAGTTCAGTGGTGCAATCTTGGCTCACTGCAACCTCTGCCTCCTGGGTTCAAGCAATTCTCCTGCCTCAACCTCCCATGTAGCTGGGAATGCAGGCACACACCACCACGCCCAACTAATTTTTATATTGTTGGTAGAGGCGTTGTTTCACCATGTTGGCCAGGATGGTCTCGATCTCTTGACCTTGTGATCTGCCCGCCATGGATTCCCAAAATGCTGGTCGCCCAGGCTAGAGTGCAATGGCATGATCTCTGCTCACCCCAACCTCCGCCTGCTGGGTTCAAGCTATTCTCCTGCCTTAGCCTCCCGAGTAGCTGGGATTACAGGCATGGGCCACCATGACCAGCTAATTTTGTATTTTTAGTAGAGACGGGATTTCTCCATGTTGATCAGGCTGGTATTGAACTCCCAGTCTCAAGTGATCCACCCACCTTGGCCTCCCAAAGTGCTGAGATTACAGGTGTGAGCCACTGTGCCTAGCCAGTGTCATTAATTTTTATACCAACAGATATACATAGCACAGTGCCTTGAGGTTAAATATTAAATTGCCATTTTATATATGGATTATTACAATTGTTATTTAGCTGTTTTGCTGATTCCAGTTTACATTTTATAAGGTAGTTATATTAAAACCATAATTATATTGAGTGCAATTCAAGTGATGCCATTTGTACTGTTAAAATCATTTAAAATGTTTTGTATGTTTTAAAATATTAATGACTCTTAGTGGTCAAATAAATGAAGTATAGACTACTAAAAATCTCCTGAAATAGCAAAACCCAATCCATCCCCAAATTAGTGTCCCAGTTGCAGCCTAACCTCCTCAGCACCTTTCATGATGGCTGGCATTCAGCCATATACCACAGTGTTTTATTGCCCTTCTGGAAATGTGCCCGATCCTTTCAGGGCTCTGCATATTTTTGATGGATGTTTTACCTTTCCAAAATACCCTTTCCCTCTTCTTCAATCCTGGCAAAGTTAGTTTATTCCTTCTCTTTTTTCACCAGACTTTATCTACTCTCCTCTTAAACAATGTACGGATCTTAGAAAATGTTAACCTTTCCACTTAAATAATTTTTAAACTTTTTTTCCATTTTTTTTTTACTCCCCAGTTTCATTAAAAATTTATCCAAAGTTTAACATCTTTTTTCTTCAGTTTTATCTTTTATCTACTGTTTCTTTTTTTCTTGGTTCTATTTTTTTCATTGTAAAAAAACAAGGTGGACTTGTTAGTAGTTTTTCTGCAAAAGGCTATTAGTAATAAAACTATTACGATCTATATTTGTCCAGCATCAAATCTACCAGAATGGTTAAAATTAAAAAGACTGACAGTAACAAGTATTGATGAGTATGTGAAACACTGCTGGTGGAAGTATAAGTAGGTACAACAATTTGGAAACATTATTTGATATTATCAACTAATGCGGAACATAATGAACATCTTATACCCCAAGGTAAAATCCAACATAAATGCATACGTATTGTGATATATTGAATAATTGTCCCCCAAAGATGTCCATATCCTAATACTCAGAACCTGTGAATGTTACCTTATAGGACAAAAGAAAATTTGCAGGTGTGATTAAGTTAAAGATATTGAAATGGGGAGATTATTCTTGATTATCTAAGTGGTCTCAACGTAATCACAGTGGTCCTTATAAAACAGATGCAGGAGAAGTCAGAGACAAAGCAATTGATGACTAAAGCAAGCAGAGCACGGAATGATGTGATGCAGCCACCTGTCAGTGAATACTAACAGTCTCTGAAAGCTGGAAGGGTCAAGGAACAGACTCTTCTTGGAGACTCCAAAAGAAATTAGCCCTGCTGACACCCCTATTTATTCCCATGAGCTCCATTTCAGGCTCTGATCTCCAGAACTGTGAGAGTGGGAAATTTATTTGCTTTCATTAGTTGTAGGTCCCTACGCCTAGACAGTGTAAGTGCTCAATAAGAATTGTTGAACAACAACAAACTGTGTGAATAAATGAATGAGTGCAAATATCTTTATTTCACTCTATTTTGATGGATAAATTGGCATAATATAGAATTCTAGATTGATGGCTTTTTTTTGGCACTTTGGAGAGGTTTCTGGCTTTTCTTTTATTATTAATTTTCTAGTCATTATTTCTTTGAATACTATGTCTCCTTCATTTTCTCAATTCTTTCTTTTTGCAACTGTAACTGGACTTTTCTAGCAGTGAGGTCTTTAAATCTGTCCTTCATTGTATCCATCTCTTTAGTTCCTCATGTTGCTCACTGTAAATGAACTGGATGTGATCTGAACAAAATATTCAGTTTTGTTTAACTCATCCACACAAAGTGCACAAGTCACAAGGGTGAATCTCAACAAACTGTTACAAAGTAAATGCAGGCTGTAACTACTATCTAGCTAAATAAATAAAATTCTGTCAATACTGAAAACTCCCTCATGCCCTCGTCCGATCACTATGACTTTCTTCCTACCTAGAGGTAATCATGCCTTTAATATTTCCATTAGTGGAATCTACAAGCAATGCTAGTGGGTCTACTGACAACAGATGCTATTGTTTTCATCTGCAAATATCCTAATTTGAGTTTATTCCTAAAAGACATTTTCATTGACTATAAAATTTTAGATTGGCAGTTATTTTCTTTTGGTGCTTTGAAAATATATTTCAGTGCCTTCTGGCTTTGTAGTTTTTATTGAAAAGGTAATTATGAATCCGATTATGATTCCCATCCAAGTAGTCTCTTTTCCTTCCCTATAGATGGTTTTATGAGGTTCTCATTTTTCTTTTTTTTTTGAATATCAATTTCTCTGTAGTGTGCCTATGTGTAGCTTTCTTTGTATATAACCTTTTTGGAATTCCTAATGCTATCTGAATCTGTAGCTTAATCTCTTCTGCCAGTTGTGAAAAATCCATAGCCATACTTTCTTCAGCTATCTTTCTGCTCCATTTTTCTCTCCACTTCTTCTGGGACTCCACTTACACATTTATTGGAACTTTTCACCGTATCCCCAATGTCTCTCCTATGTAATATTCTCTATTTTTCCATATTTTTGTATCTTTATATTTCATCCTGGATATTTTCTTCTTGACAATTTACCAGTTGATTTTTTTTTCATCTATGACGAATTTACTGTTAACCCATATATTGAGGTTTTGATTTCAGTAATTGCATTTCTTCATATCTAGAATTTTCATTTGGTTGTTCTTTACATTTTTAGCTGTCTACCAATGTTTTAAATTATGTCTTTTATTTCCTCGACTATATTAAAATCTATTTCTAATAACACTATAATTTCAATTTTTTCTTGTCTGTTTCTGATATCTGTTTTTCTCTTGGTTATGATCATGTTGTCTGGTCTCCTTGTTATTTTAATTATTTTTAAATGTAAACTATCTATTTTATACAAAGTAGTAGAGATAATTTAGATGTGTATTATCTTCCACCAAAGAGGATTTACATATATTATTTTTTCTAGTAGGTGGCTAGATATTCCAGATCACCTTGATATAATCAAGGCTTACAAAGGCCCATTGTCTTAGGCAGGCAATGAACTCCAAATTTTGTTCCCTTGGCACCATAAATCTGTTCAAAGTTTTGCAAAGTTCCTGATTATCTCAGGTGCCTCTTATGGTATGAGCATATATATATATATACACATATATATGTATATATATATGTATATATATATATGTGTGTGTGTATATATGTATATATATATATATATACACACATGGCACCAGTTTTAGAACTCTCTTTTTCATTTTCTCCCTTAAATATCTCGATCTTCTAATTCACCCTTGCTTTTTTAATGTTCAAATGACATAAAACAGATTAAAAAAAATATTTTGCCAGCGTTAATAGATGCTCTTAGCCTGAGGCTTGATCTGATTTACCTTGTTTGCAATTACTGTAAGTCAGGAGCAATTGCAAGATATTCACAGCTATTAAGTTCTCTTCTATTCTTTTAAAAATTTTCTTCTTTTTTTAAAAATAGATTCTTCTTTTATCATGTTTGGTTTCTTTCATATGTCTCCTATCTTTATTCTAAAGATAGCTATTTTATACTGTCTGGTCAATATTTACGTTATTGGAGGTTAGGGGATATAATTCTACTGTTAATTGTGGGTTTTTAAAAAGGGAGCTCTAAGTGGGCATGTTAGATTTATCCCTAATTTTTGTATGACCTTAAGCACTTTGCTTACATTTTTTTAAGTCTTAATTTTCCTCATCTCTCAGAAATGGAAGTTGTGTTAAACATAATTTTCATAGTTAACTGTGCAACATAGTTTTTTTCCCTGTTGTTTTAATATAAATGGTGAAGAATCTTTGATTAATTTTTTCTACCAGAAAATGAATTAAAATATAAATGTCTTATAGGATATAAAATTTGGTACTTTGGAGCTCTCTGTAATCACAGTGATTCATTATGGTATTACCTGGACAGACAGTACTCCCATATCTACTGATAGAAAAACATGGGGATTTCTGCTTCCAGCAATATAAAAAACTAGATCACCTACTATGAAATGTGCTATATATAATTCAATAAACTACATTCACAAGGGAATTACCTATCGTCTGAAAATGTAAAAAAAATGTAGGAATTTGGTATGAAAAGCCAACACCAGACTTGTGACTGTATGACAGCATTTTATGATGCCAAGAGATTTGTGTTTTCATGATTCAGTAATACCTTGTGCCTACCCAAGATGGTTTATATAGTCAGTTCCTTCAAAAGGATATTTTCACAGTAAAAAGGCAAACCAGAAAAAAAGAAGTCTACCCACCAGCAAAGACACATGGCAAGGCTACTTGTTTGTTCTTGGCTCCAACACTAGGTAGGGCAAATATAATGTATTTCTTAGGAGTTCCTAAGTATAGCCCTGGCCTTATATGGAATTGATAGTTGGGTTTATATACTCAGAAACTTAAAACCTAATTTACTGTGGCCATGAGCATTTGGGAAAAGAGAATAAAATTACTCTCTAGAAATATCTACATTCAACTCAGACTCCTTCAATATTTCCATAGATGTAGATTAACTGAACTCTAAATCCAAAACTATGAACCTGATGAAACAAGACATCAGGAGTGAGAAGCAGCATGAACTAGTTCAACCATGTGGAAGACAGTGTGGTGCTTCCTCAAGGACCTAGAAATAGAAATTCCATTTGACCTAGCAATCCCATTATTGGGTATATACCCAAAGGATTACAAATCATTCTTTTATAAAGACACATGCACACGTATGTCCATAATGACACTGTTTACAATAGCAAAGACCTGGAACCAACCCAAATGCCCATCGATGATAGACTGAACAAGGAAAATGTGGCACATATACACC
>CAUYLG010025678.1:0-38069 GCA_963573385.1 Cacajao melanocephalus
CCCCTTCCCCGCAGAGCTTGGCCTTCCCGGGTTCAGCTGTGCTTACTGTGAAACTCTCGGTCCTCAGCGCTTCCAATTGCTGTTCTCCTTGTGGGGGTGGGACCAGCTGAGCCCCACTGAAAGGGTGCCCAGTCGCGTATACTCCGCACTGAGAAGCGCTGCGCCGCACTGGGGTGCCAGCAAAACAGCCGTGCCGGCCAAAAGAGTCGCGCTGGCGACATGTGTGGCTCCTCTGCCGGGAATCTCCCAGTTTGTGGGCCACAGAAATTCGTTTGAAATTGCGGCGTCCATTCGCTTTCTGCGCTTTCACTGGGAGCTAAAATCCTGAGCTGTTGTTAATTGTCCATCTTGGATTTCTCCGCCCGGTGATGAAGTTTTTTCTGTTTCTTAGTTTTCCTTTGGCGGATGCCCCTTCCCTGCGCAGCTGGACCTTCCCTGTTCAGCTGTGCTTACTGTGAAACTCTCAGTCCTCAGCATTTCCAATTGCTGTTCTCCTTGTGGGGATGGGACCAGCGGAGTCGGACTCAAAGGGCACCCCGTCCCGTATACTCCGCGCCGAGAAGCGCCGTGCCAGGGCGCCGGCAAAATAGCCGCGCCGACCAAAAAAGTCACGCTGGCGACCCATGCGGCTCCTCTGCCGGGAATCTCCCAGTCTGTGGGCAACAAAAATTCGTCTGAAAGTGCGGCGTCCACTCGCTCTCTGCGCTTTCACTGGAAGCTACAATACTGAGCTGTTGTTAATTGGCCATCTTGGATCTCTCTCCAAAAAAAACCAATTCTATAAACAAATGGGCTGAGGACATGAATAGACAATTATCAAAAGAAAATATACAAATGGCCAACAAGCATATGAAAAAATTGTCAACATCACTAATGATCAGGGAAATGCAAATCAAAACCACAATGCAATACCACTTTACTCCTTCAAGAATAGTTATAATCAAAAAATAATAGTTGTGGCTATAGAGGTGGTGAACAGGGACCACTTCTACACTGCTGGTGGGAATGTAAACTAGTACAACCACTATGGAAAACAGTATGGAGATTCCTTAAAGAACTAAAAGTAGAACTACCATTTGAGCCAGCAACCCAGAGGAAAAGAAGTCATTATATAAAAAAGATACTTGCATGTTTATAGCAGCAGAATTTGCAACTGCAAAAATGTGGAACGAACCCAAATGTCCATCAATGAGTGGATAAAGAAACTGTGGCTAATGTCTATATATCTGTATCTAGATATATCTATATCTATATCTATATCTATGTCTATATCTACATCTATAATGGAATACTACTCAGCCATAAAAAGGAATGGAATGAATTAATGGTATTTGTAGCAACCTGTATGAGATTGGAGACTATTATTCTAAGTTAAGTAACTCAGGAATGAAAAACCAAACGTCGCATGTTCTCACTCATAAGTGGGAGCTAAGCTATGAGGATGCAAAGGCATAAGAATGACACAATGGACTTCGAAGACTCAGGGGGAAAGGATGGAAAGGAGGTGAGGGATAAAATACTACCAATTGGGTGCAGTGTATACTGCTTGAGTGATGGGCGCACCAAAATCTCACAAATCACAACTAAAGAACTTACCCATGTAACCAAACACCACCTGTTCCCCAATAACCTATGGAAATTAAAAAAAATTTTAAGTTCCCAAATATGTAGGAGCACACAGATGTGCATATATACAGATGTGCACAGAAAAGTCTGCAAAGATACACACCAAACTGTTCACAGTGATCACCTCTGGGGTAGGGAGCAGAGAAAGGGCAAGGAAGTCTTCTCGTTTCTACTGTAGAGACATTACATTGCTTAAATGTATTTCTTTCTAAATGCTACAGTAAACATATATATTTAAATATAAATATATAAAGATTTAATGTTAAATACTCTTTTTGAACTATTTGTTATCTGTTCAATTGAAATTATTTATTAAATATTCTTATCCAAAAGCTATCATAATTTTATAACACTGACTTTAGTTAAAACTAATTAACCTAGTACCATTCCAGTAATGAAAACAGCTGAATAATGATTATAGACAAATCATTTATCCATATGAAACGTACCACCTTAAACATTAGTTTTTAATTTTGACTGTCTTAATGGCAATACCTTTATGTTCTTTGGCTACTGAGAATCATTTAATTATTAGTATTTCGAGTTTATGTATTCTAGAGTTGTTAATATGGTAGCACTAGCCACATGTGGCTATTTAAATTGAATTATGTTAAATAAAAATTTAATTTCTCAAAACCACTAGCCACATTTCAAATGTTCAATAGCTAGATGTGGCTGGTGGCTACTGTACTAGATAGCCACATACAGAGACACTTCCATTATTGTCCAATTGTATTGCACAGTGATAGTCTAAATACTTATTCTTAAAGACATTGTTGCTGGATATACACTCTTTTGTTGACAGGGTTTTTTTTTCAGCATTATAAAAATGTTCCATACTTTTCTGTCTCCAGTGTCTCTGAGGAAAAGTCAGGTGCTAATCACATTATTATTCTTACAGTGCTTCTAAGATTTTCACTTTATCTTTGACTTTTACTGCTTTGACTATGCTGTGTTTTTGTGTGGCCTTCTTTCTGTTTATTCTGCTTGGTAACTGGTATCAACTTGAACCAGTAAATTTATGTTTTTTAACAAATTTGGGGAAATATTGGCTATTATTTCTTTGAATACTTTTTTCTGTTTCATTGTTTCACTCTTCCATTTCTGAGACTCCAAGTACATGTAATAAATCAAACCACTTAATATTCTCTAACACAGCAGTCTCCAACTTTCTGGCACAAGGAACTGGTTTCATGGAAGACAATTTTTCCACAGAACAGGCAGGTTATAAGGGATTGTTTCAGGATGAAACTTTCCAACCTCAGATCATCAAGCATTAGGTTCTCATAAGAAGCATGCAAACTAGATCCCTCACATGTACAGTTCACAGTATGTTTCACACTCCTATGATAATCTAATGCCACTGCTGATCTGACGGTAGATGGAGTTCAGGTGGTAATGCTCTCTCATTTGCTGCTCACCTCCTGCTATGTGGCCCAGTTCCTAATACAGACTGGTTCTGAAACATTGCCCAGAGGTTAGGGACCCATGCTCTAACAGATCTCTGAAGGTCAGTTCATTTTTATTTCAATCTGGTTTTTTCTCTCTGTTCTCTATATCAAATAATTGCTATTGATTAAAGTTTACTTATTCTTGCTTTTGTCAACTCTATCTGGCTGTTAGTCCATCAAATTAAATCTTTTTTCAGATACTGCATTTTGTAGGTCTAGAATTGACGCTAGTTCTTTATGTTTTCTGTTTTTTGGCAGAGATTTCTATCTCTTCATTCACTGTAAGCACAGTGTATTTACTGCATGGAGTATGGTCATCATAGCTGTCTTAAATTTTGTCTGTTACTTCCAACACCTGAGCCATCTTCGTGTTGACATCAGTTAATGTTCTTTCTTCATGAGAATACACACCATTGTCCTAATGATTTGTGTGTCATGTAATCTTGGATTGGATCCTAGACATTATGCATATTGAGATGTAGAGACTCCGGATTGTGTTAGCTTTTTCCTATGAGTGTTGTTCCCTTTATTTTACTACAAAATTATCTTGTCTCACCTCAGAACTCCAAATTCTGATTTTTGGATGACAACTCCAGTCCAAATTCAGATATTTTATCTTTAACTGAAGACTCTGAATCTGTTCCACGTATATGTGAATCATGGCTTTTGTTGGAGACAGAATATGGGAATCCCAAGTGTAACTCTTCTCCTCTCTGGTGGCTGTGGTTTCCCCAGATGCAGTTTTCTGGTCCCCTGTCTTGAAGGACTGTAATTTTCTTCAACAGCACTCTCTTATCCTGCATGGCATATCTAAAGAGTAAAGTCCTGACAAAAAGCAGTAACTCCATTTGATTCCCCTCCTCCAAGAAGATACTCCTCTAATAGACTCTGCCTACTTGTGTTTCTTCTATAGTATTGTCAAGTGACTGCTTTTTGTATTATATCCAGAATTCATAGTTGTGTTCTTGCAGAGGTATCAGTCCCTAGGAGCCTACTTAGTCTTTATGTAAAGCAAATCCTTCTTTCCTTTTCCTTTGATGCTTGTTTTAGTTTTAGGAGGTCCTGACCTCAAGAGTCACTATTAGTTGGTCAATAAAAATGTTCGTTTCTTCTAGCCAGCAAAGAAGATGTTCCTTTAGTGTTTTCAAAGACTTTCTGTTTCTCAATACTCTTAAAATTTATTTATTTTCCTACTTACTTGTTTATAAATAAGCAGCTTTCATAGAGGGTTGGGGGTTCTTAATAGGTCCTGCTGCATTTTGTTCTGTAATTTCAACAAGTCATCAAGAAAATGTATAAAGCTGGAACATCTTGTGCTTTAGTGATGTCATCTTGTAATCTTGTGATTGAATGCTTTTTTAAGTTAATGTTAAAAAAATAATAAGGTCAAGAGATTGAGTCCCATCTGGCCAAAATGGTGAAACCTTGTCTCTACTGAAAATACAAAAAATACAAAAATATTATCCAGGCATGGTGGCACGTGCCTGTAGTCCCAGCTACTTGGGAGGCTGAGGCAGGAGTATCACTTGAACCCAGGAGGCGGAGGTTGCAATAAGTCAAGATTGCACCACTGCACTCCAGCCTGGCGACAGAGCGAGACTTTGTCTCAAAACAAAAGTAACAATAGATTTAAGGAAGTGTATTTTCATGGTAACATGAAAACAGTATTTGACTTGAAATCAACAGATGTGAGTGCCAAGTATGGCCCTACTGAATCACTTACTATGTTTGAATCTCTACTTCTCCACCGCCAAAAATGTCCATTTCAACTCTAAGGCTGCAGGGACCTTCAGCCATATAGAGAAAACCTCTAAGACATATAAGTCTCACTATTACGTTCAATAAACAGTCACACTTTCTCAGTTTAAGGCAGTCAACAACAAAATCAGTTCAGTGCTCTATTCAGTCTTTCAAGACTTAAATTCAGTACTGTTTTCAAAGAGCTCTGTAGCTTGTTACGATGATGGTGGTTATCCCACAAGTTTACAGTTGTTATTGCTCAATGTTTTATATTATTGGTAAAGTTATAATAACTCCTTTATGATACTTTAGGGCGTCTATTCCATCTATTCTACTCCAAATTCTGTAATTTATTTTTATCATCATGAATCCTGTGGGTAATTGTGTCTTTTGGCATTGTAAGAACTGAACTTCAGACTAAATCTACTTTAAGTCAGTGAACTGCATTAGGAAAGGAAATTGCCTTTAAAAGGTAAGACATTTGGCACTGCAGAGAGTAGAGGGACCTTGGAAATTGATTTCAATCAGTTGATTGATTGTGAATTGGTAGCTGACTGTACCCATCTCTGGGTTACTTGTAAGCATTCCAAGGAAGCTCACTGACATTAAAATATAAATGTGGGAGCATAGCTAGCAGCTTCCAGAAGGAAACTCCTACCTCAACCATGGGAATCTTATTCCTCTCAATGATTTCATAGTCATCTGTCATTCCCATAGTCTCCAGCACATTCTCAGTGTTCTCCACACACCATGGTATTCACAAGGCTTCTAAGACACAGAAAGTTATTCTCCAAATTAAAAAGGAGTCAAGCTGCAGTATAGATGTAAACTGTCCAACAGAAATATAATGTGAGCTACATAATTAATTGTAAATTGTCTAGGAGCTACTTTTTTAAAAAAATGAAAAATTAATTATGTTAACATATTTTAACCCAATACATCCAAAATAGTATCATTTACCATATCATAAGCATTAAAATCAAGGAAATACATATTTTACCATTTTCTTTTCATGTTACATTTTCAAAATCAAGACCATATTTTATTCTTACAGCACATCTTAATTTGTACTAGCCACATTTCAAGTACTCCACAGCTGTATGAGGCTGGTGGCTACTATGCTGGACAGCATAACATCCAGTACTTTTTTTTTTTTTGGACTTTTGTTATATATATGTATTTTTTTGTTTTCATCTAATGTCACCCAATTATAAACACTGGTCGAAGGTAACCATAGTCCTATTATGTTCCAGAGGTTAAAAAAACTAATAAAAATCTAGTAGAGCTTCAGACCCAGGACTCTTCCTTTTTCCTTGGAGATGGGAACCAGCAGCAGAGCAACAGTTTCTTCTGATAGAATTTCAACACCATGTCTTTAGTCCACCTTGAAACGGACTTCGGTTAATTCATGGCAGTTCACAGACCATGACTGAATAAAGTGATATTTTGGGCACAGCTTCAAAAATATAGTATCACTTTCCCTGAGCGCTGTTAGACTGTAGGAGGAACAGAACTAGAGGCAACCTCAATCAGCTATCAAAGTGGTATTCTCTCACTGTTTCTAGAGAGAGAGATGATCCAGCTAAGCTCAAACAGCTAGTTAGCAGCAGAGCCAGGTTGGTAATCCACAGTTCTAGTTTGCAGTCCATGAACTTTCTGATGCAGTATGTTGAATTTTACCATAGTTGAGGCTACTGTGTATGTATTTCTATTGCATGCTAACAGTATTTCCTCATAGTTTCCCTATGTGAGCTCTCAGTAATATACTTTTTAGGTGATGAACAAGCTCAGATAACTTCTAAAATAAAAGAATTGTAGACAACTTCTGAGCTACAGAAATGAGGCCTAAGATACAGCAGGGCAGAACACTGGAATCAAGAAAAAAGTGAGCTGTAGTTCTAGCTGTGATGACAACTAGCTGTGTGACCTTGGGCAAATCTCCCTTAACTGCTCCATGACCTGATCTGCTTATCTGCAAAATGACTGGCAGGGGGAGGATTAGATTATTTCTAAGGTCCCTTCCATTTTAAGATACTTATTCTAATTCCTGCAAGACAAATGATTGTATAATAATAACCTTTCTAAGTTAGGCTTCTACTCAGAGGGAAAATAAATGGTGCCACCTGTTCTCTTTATGGATACTTCTAAAAATTAATCAAATCATACTGAATGCTTTTATAAAGAAGAAAAATGATAATCTCAAGTAATCACTACTATAATAGTGTTTCTCTATAAGCAACCATCCTATAGCAGTAAGCATTACAAAAAGCAATAGCATGGTTAAAACGATACTTCTCTTGAGAAAATTTCATTTCACACAAATGAAAGTGAGAAATTCCTAATAAAACTATATTGCATGGATAGAGTTTATTTTTACATTTTGAACAGAAAGCTATTGGTTTATATTGAAAATGTTGGTTTAAAATATCTTAACATACTCCCACTTCCAATTCATTCAGTAGATGTGTATATGGCATTTTTGCTGGGCCAGGCATTGTATAATGATGAGCTAAACTGAAAAACTTGTCCCTATGGATCTTAGAGTCTGATGGATAGATCTAAAGAAAAGTAAACTAAATGCTCCTGTAAGGACTGAGTATATGATACATCACACCATCCTTTTAATAATTAAAAACCAATCCCCAAAAAGCAGCTGTATAAACATATAGACTGTAATCCATGTTTACCTTGCTACCTGTACATGTGACTAAGAAGGTAAAAATTGGCACATTGGTTCTAAAGAGAATCCTGGAAATAAAAATTCCAGACAATATAGTACCATCCTTTATGCTAAAGTGTTTCCTCAAAACTCTAAACAGGACTCCAGGATGAAGACAAGTCCTGTATCCCTGATTTCTACAATTAGCAACATGGAGAATTGATCAAAAGGAGGGATGCAATGTTCAAATTCTGTTTGCTGGCCATCATTTGAATTGGCTCTAAGTGATTAATATTTTGATAGAAGACTCTCTTCTTTGATATTTATATGTGTTGCCAAAAAATTCCCAGGCCTTCCATAATTCTTTAATTAAGCGTTCTGAGATTCTAGTGAAGATTAATGATCACCAAATACTACTGCTACTACGTGTTTTCGGTTAAAAGTATGAAATGCAAAATTCTAGGAAGATTTTTTTTCCAGTAAAGGAGTGTAAAGAGATTTCCTTAAAATTATAAAAATTTCAAATTCTGTGGTGCCTTTTATTCTGTAAATACCATAAAATTAAAAGTATCAGTGGTCCTTCTTGGGAAATAATATTGGCATTCCTTATTCTTACAACTAAAAACCTAAACCAAAGATCCTTTCAGTATAGACTTTAATTACTACAGTCCTGAGGAAAAAAAAAAAAAAAAAGATGAAGCAAAGGCTTTCCTGTAACAGAACAAGGGAAAACAGCGACCTATAGTAGCCGGAGAAGGAAAAAATACTGTAAACCCACTGTTGTCCACCCGTGTCCATCGAGTGTCCTCGGTAACACTGATGTCTACCTCTGATAACAAGAGAGGGAGGCAGAGTCTAAAGTCAGAACATCAAACACATTTGAAAAGAAAACAGGCAGAAAAAGAATCACTTCTATCGGGCACTAGCCAAATGTCCATGTTTATGTACTGGCTTCTTTCAAAATATTCAGTCACACCTAGTAATTGACAGAGAACACAAAAAAGCTCTCACTCCCATGCTGTTGCATTCACTTCCCCTGGGGTATGTGGCCATTTGTAGCCACTAGCAGCCGCAAGGAAAAAAACCCCAGGAAAACCAGACATGTTCAATTACACCCCCACTCCTCCTGCCTTGAACCTCTCTGTTATTAATATACTTTAGCCTTGTGGGTTAGGAAAGGGTCCTTAAAAGCATCAAAGTAACATTTTTCTAACCTTTCTGTTAGAGAACGAAAGGGTTTTTTTATTAAGAAAAATATAAAGACAAGCTAAAATATCACATATCACATTCAATTGATGATTCCTGAACGCTTTTCATTTAATAAGCTTCTCAATGGTTTGTCAGAGCTAAGAACATGTCTCACAGAATAAGACACATGTTTTATGAAATCCCTACAAAAGAAGAATGATCATTCTTGCTTTGGAATAATTCTTATTTTTACTGCTTTAAAAAATTTGATTTCTTTTCTCCATCTATGTGCTGCATGCTGTCTAGACAGAAATGCATAATTAGTTGGGTCCAATCTCAAAAGGAGTAACAAGAGTAAATTTATTTTCTCATTTACTAATTCCAAAACTGTGTGGATAGAACCCTTTGTTTTTAAGTGATATTCCGCAATTACTGGGATAGATTAACTCATGATTTCACCATCAATTTAGTAGTAGTAGTAGTTACTAATAGTTCAGCACTATTTCAAGTGACTTATTTAATATAAATTATTAGAATATGCAGAAAGAACAAGTCTGTGACAGTCATTTTCTATACAGATATCTATTGCGCACTTAGAATGTGCCTATGGCTCTTCTAGTGCGGGGACTATCATATTAAGGTATTCCCTTAGATATTCGCAGTCTAATAGAGGTGATCAGAGAGGTAAAAAGCAAAAATAATGGTTTAAAAGTGCTTTGCTTTGTGAGCTCACGGGTGCTCACATGAGGACAACCTCAGCCACATTTTGGGGCCATAAAAACTTCAAGGGGAACATAAGAGACCTGGAAGTGATAGAAAAGTTAGGTGATGATGAACAAATGTGCTTTAAAAAATCATTGGACACAAAGTCAGCTGAAGACTGATGAAATGTTTCTGAGCATGTGTTGCTCCCAAGCCCCACTTAATCAGGATACATTTTCTGGAGATGAGCCTTGAGCACAGTTTTAAAATAAGGAAATCACAGCCTAAGGGTAGAGGGGCAGTCCTTTTTGCTCCAGCCTTCTTTGGTCTTACTCTAAAAACAGACGAGAAACAACTGTGTTTCTAGGACAATCCTAAAACACACCAAGCCAACAACAACAAAAAATTAGAGATGAAACAGTAAGAACACAATTTTTTGAAATATGCTGGATACCTCCAGATTTATTCTAAGTTCTTGTATCTGCTCTGCTCTTGACTTCAGGACTTCTGATAGCTGACTCTCCAAAATAAATGCTCTAGGTGGTGCCTCTCATTAATGAGAATTACCCTTAAGGATGCCACCAAGATCTCAAAGCCTACTGCAGAATCACACACTTCTTTAATGGCAGAACAACTCCCAATGATAAAAGTAAGAGTGAGCCACAGCACCAGCAAATTACGCTGCACATTTAGAAAGTGCTAGCAGGGCTTTATGTTCACAATCTCATCTCACCCTCACAAAACCTCTGCATGGTAAGTATTATCATTACCTTTAGTTTATGAATGAGGAAATTCAGCTTAGGGAAGTTTATTAAAGTGTCCCCAGTCCCACAGCTGCTGGGTACAGTAGTGAGATGTACACCCAAGGTTGCCTAATTCCCAGGCCCATGGTTTTAGAGCACCCTCTGTCCTGGTTTACTGCATCCAACATCATCCATCAACATAGAAGGCCAACACCAGCGGCCCAACAACAAAGGAGAATCGCAAGGAAGGGGCTCAAGGAGAGCAAGAGAAAGGAGGAAAAGGGTTTGTTCGTCCAGAACCTCTAAAGTTGCAGATTAATTACTAACAGAGAAGGGACTGGAGAGATGGGACAAAGGAAAACATCTGACCTAGTTTGTTGAAATAGCACAGTATTTACATTGATTAAAAGAATATGCAAAAGATAACATGAAACACAGTCCCTGTGCTTCCAGAGTTACCATTTTACACATTTTAAATTTTGTGCCAGCTCTTCAAACAGAGTGGCTGGACTTCCTTTTTGCCCCTAGGCAACCAACACTAGAGAAATAATTTTGAAGGTAAAAATTTTCCATTCTTTCGTTTTTTACATATTGAGCAATAAAATACCAGTATATTTTAAGAAAGAGTAACAATCCTTGCTTTCATCTTTGAGTTTTAAAATAAACCGTTCCATCTGTGCCATCAGTGAGAGAAGAAACTTTGGTTGATTAGCACTGAGTTCTCATCACAAATAAATAATATCTAATATCTTTTCTTAATTTTTATGGAATTGTTTGAAATCTTCCTCCTTTTTAAATACACTGATCTACAGTAAACCTATGGGTGTAAATCACACCCTCAAAATATCAAAGGTAATTGTTATACTTGGAGGTCTGTAACCCACAGGCAAATCCAGCCCCTTGCCTCTTTTTGTAAACAAAGTTTGATTGGAACACGGCCATACTCGCTCATTTACTAGTGTCTGTGGCTGCTCTTTAGCCACACCAGGCAAGTTCAGTAGTTGCTATAGAAACCATATGGTCCACAAAGCCTAAAGTATTTACTATCTGGCCCTTTATTGAAAAACCTTGTTGATCTCTGCCCTGTGCCATTGATACATCTACAGGTAGAAGACTTCATTATTCTTCTCTAAAGTCTGTCTTCTGGATACTCATCAGTTCACTGATTCATTCACTTGTTAGTCTGTCTTCTGGATACTCATCAGTTCACTGATTCATTCACTTGTTAATCAACTAATATCTGTGAAACAAATTCTGTGCCTCTGGCACATAGATGAAGAATGGTGGGGAAACAGACTAACGGAATACCTACCACCACATGATGACTGTTCTAATAAGATAGGAGCCTGGTAAAAAGGAGGTCCAGGAGGCGTCAGGCTGAGGGAATCAGAAAAGGTCTCTGGCAGTATATAGTTCGGGTGCTTCATGCGTTATGGTTGAAATGCTATTAGCCATTTAAATAGTGATGTCAGAAATCTCTGGGTTACATTATGCTTTTATGATTTCACAAAAGGCACATCCTGACTTACTGATACATCTTTAATATCATAAAAGTATTGAGATGGTTTGGAAGAGATGTAGCTTGTTTGTGGGATCAGGACAGCTGATCATCTCCAAGCATCTGGTGGTACGGGCACCAGCTCGTCCCCGAAGTTCTAAGGACTAAGTAACATTAGGTATCAGAACAGAGTCGGCGAAACTATCTAACACAATATCCACCAGAGCTAGGTGGCCCACAACAACCAACTGCTTATGTTCCCTTTTTTGTTTACCCACCAATCCCACCAGAAGCTCACTGGAGAAGTTAGCCTCATGTGTGAGCGGAAAATAAATAGCTAATAAATAAATGATTGATGCAGTGAGTGAGGGTGATTGCTCCTTTAGCTTTTTAATGACTGGCAGAGGATGAAACGAATACTATGACCTACATTGTCTAAGTGAATATCTAGGACTCAAGCTTCAGTATAAGTATAAACTTAAGCTTAGCTAAGTCAGCATAAATGGCATTTTAAAATATGCTTGTTTTGTTTTTGACTTACTGAATACTTACCTCCCTGGTCATGAATAAAAACAATGAAAAATTCTTAGCAACCTAAACAAGTAAGATTTATACTGAGCAATTTCAATGTGATCAGTTTATTTTTAATCCAACAACATTTGATTTTACAAGGTACCTGGAAACAGGCTGTGCTTTACATATAAATTAGCCATATGTTCATTAAAGAATGTTAATAAAAGTATGCTGACATTTTTCCTTTCTTCACTAATTTTAAAGTGACATTTCATTTCTATATATTTTCATTTAAATATCTAAATAATTGTCCAGTGACCTAAGCAAATACTGTAAAAGAAAACCAAACCAAAAAAAAAAAAATTCACTAATTAATAAAGAAATTGCTTCATTTTGGAAGGAGCAGTACACCTTAGGATATAAGGTAATCTTTTATTCAACAAATATCAACTGACATTTTATTCAATTAAGAAAGACTGCTAGTATAGTTGGAAACCTTTACAATAAATCTTTGTGTGGGGACTCTTAAAGGTTGTGAGGTATATCTATCAGTTACAACGTCAGAAAATATACTCTATTTTTTTAGCTTGATAAGTTTAATTATATGCTGAAATGTAAACACTCCTGGATTTAAAAATATATATATATATATATATATTTTTAATATATATATATATTTTATATATATATATATATATATATATGATTGATAGATTTCTTGGCTCTGACACCATTAGAGGATTTGTTTTGTTTTGACTGTAGTCTCTGGTATAAGAAGAAATCACTGTTTAAAAGCATTATGTATCTATATAGTTCTGAATGTTTTAAAAAATCTAAATGAAAAGAAAAATCTACACCTAAATTTTCTCTTGCCTTTTTCATGTGGGCAAAAAAAAAAAAAAAAATCTAATGTGACAAGTTTACAAGAATCTCTATTATTCTCTTCCTTTATGTAGTCCAGCTTCTTGTTTACTTGTGATACCCCAGTATGTTCTCACAAAAATTAATTTCAAATCTAAAAGGCAGGATAATCACTACTTTTAGCAGTAAACGGTAACAGAAAGAAATTGCAGTTTAAGCATAGATAGCATATAATTGAGAATAAGAAAAATTATTCTTGAATATGTGTTGCTTTAATTTTTCTCCTGATGGCTTTTCAGATTACTTTAAAAAGATCTATCAAAACTCCCCCTCTAGAAAAGATCTACTAAAAGGCACAGACACTTGGAGATCTACGAGAAGGAAAAAAATAGGTCATCTTATAAAATTGATTATGTGAGCTGTCTACATGCAGTGCATATGTCAGCAACAAGGAAAACAACCTCCAGATACATTCTGCAGGCAGATTTTCTTCTGGAGAAAAACCTATGTCTTCCTACACATGGTAAAGCCAACAGGGTAGAGTAGGAGTAGTTAGGTTTCATCCATAAGCATCCACATCAGGCTGGCTTTTTAAAGACAGCCAATAATATTTTGCAATAACAAAAGTGATGTATATACATATTTTTTTTCCTGTCTAAATCTGGAATCCTGACCACCTTATTTTAAACAAGCCAGAGACTACAAGCTTTAATCTGTTTGGATAGAAAGGAATTTATATAAATGTTTTGTTCAAGCCCAAAAGGGAAACAGAGTATAAACATACAGTGCATGAAAGATGCATACCCAACTTCAATACAGCTTAGTGCACAAAAGAGGAAAAATAATCTAAGCTTCTGGTGGTCATTCCCAGCAGTCTTTAAACTTAAATATCTTGTAATTTGCAACATCGTTTCCATGACCCCAACAGTAAGAGATGAACCAAAATTTCCTAACTGTCCTGCTCGCCTCCCCTCGGGCATCTTGAGAGGAGGGAGAGAGAACAAGAAGGTCAGAGAACAAATGGAAACAAAATCTGTGTTTTGCGCTCTTTCTCTGCACTTGAGAAAGAAAAGGAGGCAGATAAATCTGTATAATACTAAACCAAATCTCTTTAATTCCAGTCAGCTTTTATCATTCAGCCACTGAGTCTGTGTGTGGAAAAATTCATGCTAATTCCCCCTAGCAACAGCCTCAGCCTACCAGGAGACTTTATGTACCATGCAGCTGCCAGCCAGAGAGAATAACTCTAAGTAGGTCAGGCCTGTATTTCTAAAAATGCTACGGTCTAGTAACCCCACTGTCCCGTCTGTCTGCCCTGCCCCATAATAACCTCAATTGCTTGGTGACACAATGACATACTATCCCGTTAGAGTGCAATCACATCATGCTACATTATTCTGCTGCGAGCATGACTGCTGGGTGAAGGACCCTCGGAGGGGCAGCATTAATCAGGCAGGCATTCATGTCCAGCAGCACTTTGCTCTAGAAATGGGGACTGCATTAATGACCAGCTGTTTGAACTAACACAAACAAAATAATGTCTTCCACCCTGTTGGGTGCACAGAATACGCTATTCTGATCTGGCAGGTTCCGCTTCTTGACTAAAGCGAAGATGTAAATTAAACGGGCTCAGACAATGTCAGTTTTGGCAACCTCAAAGTGAGTATATTTAAATTATATTACATGTGATTCAAAAAGCTATTGATTTAATATACACAGCTTTCCATGCCTACAATTTTCCCTAATCCACATAAAAAAAAAAAAAGAAAAATGCATACATGGGTAATGCAGTACATATGCACGTATTACCCAAAAACTAAACACAAGAGCTGAACCAAAATTGACTTCTCTTTGGGCAGAGAAACAAAGCAGGTCAGGAGTAATTGTGCGGCATGAACACAAATAGAAATACAAAATGAATGCCGTGGAGGAGCGCTGAAAACAAATAAGAGTAAACATTCTAAGCCTGCGGACCAATCAGCTCCTCCCGCCGTCTCTTTGTGGAGGCTACAGTAGCACCAAAATCTCGAAGCACAGGAGACGAGGGAGGGAAATGATCGTGGCCTTCAAATCTCAACAACCGTGGTACCCGGACTTCCCATAACGATTACTGACTAGCTGCTGTTTGGCTTCAGAACAGCAAAAGCTCCTTCAAGGTTTAAACTCAGGAGATAAAAAAAAAAAAAAAAAATCAAAACTCCTTAGTTGTTTTTTAAATTCTAAAGTGGGAATGTTAGAATTTAATTTACTCTATTTACTTGAATGTAACTTTTGACTTCTCTCTATTGAAATGCACAAAAACAAAAAAAAATTATGTACGGATACAGAGATAGGAGACTGGCAGTGGCCCTTTGGGCTGTTTAGTAAAACATCTTGTACTGATAGAGCTTGCACTGATATATTCTCGCATGATTAATTTGCACATTTAAGGGTTCACAGTTTCATTTAATGAATATATCCCCCCCGACAAATTGATAATTTAGCCTTCAATTATACAGAATTCAGCAAGTCTTCTCTGTGTAATCCATCAGTATTTGATTTACAAACATAGAAAATTTCTTAATCCATTCGCCCTTGTTTGAACTGGGTTTGATAACTTAGTTATGACTATCTTCTTCACTTTGTGGCACACATCACATAGTTATTCTTGGATAGATACAGTCACTGACGCAACCATGAACCGCTAATTACAAGCTGCTGACATTCTGCTTGTCTATGCAGCTTTGAAGTTCCAAGTCTGTTTTTCTCTTGCGCGCTTGCTCCGTTTCGTTCTCTTCCCCTCATGCCACCCACCCCTAATCACTCACTCTCCCTTTCCTCTTTTGACTTTAAACCTTTTCTGGATTCATTCGAGGACTATCTGGAGAAAGAGGTACGCACGATCAGATTCCGTAACTTACTGCTTTTCCTGTCCTTCCGTACTATCCCTGCACACCCATCTACAGTTTGAAAGTACAGTAATAAGATCCTCACCCAGCCCCACCCGCAGGAATGCATCAACAGCTGGCCAAACATAATCCAGCACACAGAGCTGCCTTTGTAGAATTAGGAACAAACAGCAGAAGGGCCAGACAGGCGTCCCAGAAGAGCTCCCCATGACAACTGGGAAAGCTCCTCACCCCCAGGGTTGGCTGATTCCACTGAGCTGGGGTAGGAGAACCCCAGTCCTCACATCTGAATGTACTACAAGCCTCCAGTGCCTGCCCTCAACCTCACCAGAATCTACTCGGAGGGCACTCGGCTCTCCATAACAGCAAGTTCGAAGCAAGCATTCTCCATACTGACAACGGCCATACTCTGCCTTATGGCACACGCCTTTCGAAATCCAACACGGCAGATCTGCAAATCACATGAATAACATTTACACCGTCTAGCCGTGAGCTGGCAGGACCACCTCTCCTCTTTAGAAAAGAATTTCTTTTTGCAAATTACAGGCTGATCCCAGCATTCTGAAATATGTAAATATAACATAGTATTCATCTCCACTGAGCATCTAGCATTTGAAGCTTGTGGTAGCCAGCTGGTCTCAAAGTCATCTGGGATACATTTATTTTGATCAAATTGATCGGATTTCTATTTACAGGATAGAATTTTTTGCCATGACTGAATACAGCTGTGTTTACAGGGATCTGTAGGAGAAGAAAACAAAACCCCAGCATCGGTCCTAGCAAAGCACAGAGCACTCAGAACTCGAAGGAGTTAACGCAGAGGGAGCTTGCTTTCACAGTGACAAGAAAATTCTGCATGCAGCTGCTTCGGCCATGCTGTCTCACTAGTCAGGAAATGGGTGTTGAGCTGGAGCTGAAAACACAAGCTGCAATCAAGCCCGATCCAACAAAGTGACAGACTTCCTGTGTAAAATGGTCAGAAACCTCTTTCCATGTCTCTACACGCATGCACATGCATTTAAATCCATGCTGCGAGGCTGCGATTTTCTCTGGGGACACTGGTACAGTCACCTAGCCCATCAGTTCCTTCGTTGACAGCGCCGGGGACATCCAGACTAGGATTTACAGGTCCTCCATCCATGTGCCGGGTTATAAATTATGCCATCCTCCTAGAATGAGAATGCACAGCGAGCGGCAGACGATCGCCCCGGCATTCGGCATCTCCTCTTCCCTTGCACGCGCTCCCTCACTCCGCCTTTCTCCAGCTCTGCCTTCCCAGGCAGATATATCAGATGCCTTGTTTATCCATCTTCAGCTGCGCTCTGAGGTAAAATGCCACCATATCTCGCCACGGGTTGTCCCCCTAGACTGAATCCCTGGGAGCAGCCCGAGCTGGGCGCACGCGGCGGGGTCCACGGCTGCCCTTGCCCTGCGGAGCACCAGTGGGCACTGGATGGATGGAATTCCTAACTTCCCCTTCCCCAGTCCTTGGCGTCCTCTCTGGCCGTCCCTCCCCAGGTCTTCTGCAGCTTCACCCTGTCCTGCAGGTCCCCTCGCCCAGCTGCGAGGGAGGAGACCCCGGCCAGAGCTCCGCCAGCAGGGCCTTCTTCCGCAGGGCGCAGACGCAAGATTCCGGGATCAGGGCACCACGGCGAAGCCTGCGCAGGAGACGCAGGAGCAGCTCAGGTAACCAGGGGAAGCTTGGCGTGCCCACGGAGATGCCGCCCTTGAGCTGTGAGGAAAGACGGTCTGGCTTCAGAATTAAAAAAAAAAAAAAAAGGAAAAAAAAAAAAAAGAAACACAAAACAGCGCAGCTCGGCGCCAGCGGGGGTGGAAAAAAACAGACACAAACCATAAAAAAAGCAAGAGTGTTAAAATTTCAAAAAAAAAAAAATAAAAGAATACAGAGATCACAGTACTTCATGCGACTTTTATTTCTGACATTTCTTGGCTTGTTGGCCTCCCCACCCCCTCCAAAATCGGTTCTGTCCCTGAACACCACTGTCTGTCCATGAGTGCCAGTCACAAAGGCTCTAGCTCCCAAGTGCTGCAGACCCAGCATCACATGAGAAACCACATGACAAACTGCAGTCGGCTGCTGATGTGGTCAACTACTTCACCCAGGCAGGGGGAGCAGGAGGGACACAAACCTCAAGTGAGACATGCCCCGCTCCCGCGGCCAGGAAGACATTTCCTTAAAAGAACAATGGGAAGCATGCCACTGAAGCTTGCTTGGGAATACATACATACTTTTCCATTTGCACACTTACAGACACTAAAGAGGCCGTGGATACTTGAAGACATTCTGAGGATGCGGTACCACAGACACAAGCTGGATGGCAGCAATATTATTTCTAGTTTGTATTAGTCAAAGCTGATTCCACTTAAGTGGATTCCTGAAAAGCACACACCACGTCTTCATAGCATGATCAGGCTTGGAAAACCAATTCTATTATCTTTCCCTGCGATCTGTATCTGAACCTGCATTCTGAATAATTTATTTTTAGACTAATAAGATGCTTGCCAAGACTGTTCCCTTTCTTCGGCAAGCAGCACAGGCAATGTTCACCCGAGTGGGAAAATCCTGTCCCTTTGTAGGGAGAAGAGAGGAGATGGTTTTTCTTTTTTTTTTTCAAAAAAAAAAAAATCCAATTTCTTATTTAAAGGGTGACATAGCAATAATGTTCTCGCAAGTAATCTTAAAAAGAAGTGAAATGTTTCTGCTTCATTGAATCGACATGTCTCTTATTTGCAGTTTGGTATCTCATGCTGGCAAATGGTGGTGATATTTTTCTAACACTGTTCATGACTGCAGCTGGAACCCTTAAGCCACATGGAGATTGCTACTTCTCAGCAGGGTGAGAGCAAACAATTGCTTTCTGGAGCACTTTTCTGTGGAGGTGCTGCACTGTCAAGTATGTTTTACTAGTTACATTAAGGCAGATAGGAGTGAGATGGCCTCAGGGTCTGTAGATTCCGTCATTCACCCTGGAATTAAGTAAGTTGCCTATTTGGGAAATCCTTCCCAAGATGTGAGAGGTACGGCTTTTTAGCAAAATTGATTATGCCAGCTAACAAGAACTGGAGAATCGTTAAACAGGTGGGAGATAATTGTCTACAGTATATCTTATTGGACTGTGTAGATATCAAGGTAAGTGGCCACTAATTAATTTCAGATGCCCTTTTAGCCTCTCACTGTAAGAGTGTGTCAAGGATGGTCCCAGACACTGGGGTTCCAGTGATGAGCAAGGCAGGCATGGCCTCTGCCATCTGGGAGCTCAAGGTCTAGTATATGCACACATCTTTTGTCCTTCAAGAAAACCTTTTCCCAATTTGAATTCTCCAAAGTTAACCAATGAAGAGATCCAGCAGTCACCTTCTCTACCCTTGCCTCTTCAGCATCCTCTGTGATCTCCCAAATCCTACATATTTGTTCTTTACCATCTGCTCTTGGATTTAAGATTTCCTCTCCATTCATTCCTAGAGTTCAAGCTTAGGTACTCATACCCTCCCACCCAATGATCTCCTCTCTGGTCACCCTCTCTTTGTTTCATTCCATTTGGCAGCCTGCCGCCAAACTAATCCTACCAAACCAACATATTCATGATGTCCAGAACTACTGTCCGGATGGGCTAGACAACCTTTTGTCCAAAACCAAGGTGGCTCCTTATTTCTTCACATTCATACACTACCAGTCAAGACACTCTATTATCTGATTATACATTGTCTATGTAAACAGATTGGTCTATTAATGATCTTCTAATCACATCCTCCATTGAATCAGAGAAAAAAAATAGGGGCTTAATTTTCTTAAGAAGGTATAAAGCATTGTATGAGAAGCAAAGACACATGAAGCACTGTCCTTTCCCTCAGAGAACATACACTCTATAGAGCCTGTGCTGCTTTTTTCTGTCATTACTGTTTATTATCTTCTGTTGCTAGTCATTTCTTCAGGTTTTATTTCCCATGAAAATATTTAGTAGGTCTCTAATCCACTTGCTAAATGTGGGTCAGATAAGTGGTGCCATAGAAGGCCTGAAAAGGAAACAAATACTGCTACCTAAATCTCTGAGGAGGTTCCTAGAGTTCCTTGGGATTTGCAGTGAGCTATAAATACTTGGCCAGGGAGTAACGCGGGGTTTAGGTATTAACAACAATAGCAGTGGCAGTCGCTAAAAATCAGCACATATTATGTGTCAGCATCTACTGTAAACATTTCAGATAAATTAACCTACTTAATTTTATGAGGAAATGTTTTTAATAAGTTATTTTCAGTGATATACAGACAGAAGCACAAAAGAGGGGTTAAATAAGTTGTCCAAACTACACAGCAAGGAAGTGGCAAAACACATCTGGCGCCCAAGCACATGGTCTTAACCAACATGCTGTCCTGCTTTGGAAATGAAAGAAATTGTGGGAGAGAGACCAGATATGTGAAAATACATACATAAGCCTGAAGGTGGATGAAGGAATCACTGAGGTTCAAATAGGGTATTAGTTCTGTAGAAGTGAGACTAGGTTGAGGAAAGCCGCAATATAAAGCTAGGACATTACTCTCTTCATAAACAGTGGGATCAACAACCAAACTGTAGGATAATAAGTCCAGCAGCCAAATCTAAGACTTATTGGGGAGAAAGGGATTGGATATAAGGAGATGAATAATTGCCTGGCTAAGAGGGAATGGTGCCCAAACCTTGGTAGTGGTGAAAGAAAATTGAGATGGATGCTGGTGGTGGTATAAAGAAATGACATTATTGTGCTATTCTTGGAAAACAGAGAGAAGGTGATGGTAAAGCTGACTCTGCATTTTTTTATTGTACTTTAGGTTCTGGGGTACATGTGCAGAACATGCAGGATTGTTGCATAGGTACATACGTGGCAGGGTGGTTTGCTGCCTCCATCCCTCTGTCACCTGTATCTCGTATTTCTCCCCATGTTATCCCTCCCCAACCTCCTCACCCCCCACTGTCCCTCCCCTAGTCCTCCCAAACAGACCCCAGTGTGTGATGCTCCTCTCCCTGTGCTCATGTGTTCTCACTGTTCAACACCTGTCTGTGAGTGATAACATGCGGTGTTTGGTTTTCTGTTCTTCTGTCAGTTTGCTGAGAATGATGGTTTCCAGCTTCATCCATGTCCCTACAAAGGACACGAACTCATTGTTTTTTTATGGCTGCATAGTATTCCATGGTGTATATGTGCCACATTTTCCCTGGTGGACATACTTTTTGTTGATGTTATTCCATTCTGCTAGTTTTCTGTCTGTCAGGCTCCTCTGCTGCAGGTCTGTTGGAGTTTGCTGGAGGTCCACTCTAGACCCTGTTTGCCTGGATGTCACCAGCAAAGGCTGCAGAACAGCAAAGATTGCTGCCTATTCCTTCCTTTGGAAGCTTTGTCCCAGACGGACACCTACCAAATGCGTCACAGCTTTTCTGCATGAAGTGTCTGTCAACCCCTGCTGTGAGGTGTTTCCCCGTCCGAAGGCATGGGGGTCAGGGACCCACTTGAGGAGGCAGTCTGTCCTTTAGCAGAGTTTGAGTGCTGTGCTGGGAGATCCACTTCTCTCTTCAGAGCTGGCAGGCAGGGACCTTCAAGTCTGCTGAAACTGCGCCCACAGCAGCCCCTTCCCCCAGGTGCTCTGTCCCAGGGAGATGGGAGTTGTATCTATAAGCCCCTGACTGGGGCTGCTGCCTTTCTTTCAGAGATGCCCTCCCCAGAGAGGAGGAATCTAGAGAGGCAGTCTGGGTACAGCAGCTTTGCTGGGCTGCAGTCAGCTCTGCCCAGTTTGAACTTCCTGGTGACTTTTTTTTTTTTTTACACTGTGAGGAGAAAACTGCTTACTCAGTAATGGCAGATGCCCTTTCCCCCACCAAGCTCGATTATCCTAGGTTGACTTCAGCCTACTGTGCTGGCAGCGAGAATTTCAAGCCAGTATAACTTAGCTTGCTGGGCTCTGTGGGTGTGTAGTCTGCTGAGCTAGACAACTTGGCTTCCTGGCTTCAGCTCCCTTTGTAGAGAAGTGAATGGTTCTACCTTGCTGTCGTTCCAGGTGCCACTGGAATATAAAAAACTACTGCAGCTAGCTTGGTGTCTGCCCAAACGGCCACCCAGTTTTGTGCTTGAAACCCAGGGCCCATGTGGTATATTCACCAGAGGCAATCTCCTGGTCTGTGGGTTGCAGAGAGTGTGGGAAAAGCATAGTATCTAGGCTGGAATGCCCTGTCCCTCATGGCAGTCCCTCATGGCTTCCCTTTGCTGGGGGAAGGAGTTCCCCAACCCTTTGCACTTGCCAGGTGAGGCAGCACCCCACCCTGCTTTGGTCACCCTCCACATGCTGCACTACTGTCTAACCAGTCCCAATGAGATGAGCTAGGTACCTCAGTTGGAAAGGCAGAAATCACTGACCTTCTGTGTTGATCTTCCTGGGAGCTGCAGACTGGAGCTCTTCCTATTTGGCTATCTTGCCAGCCTCTTTCTTCCATCTTAAAAATAACCACTGCCACCCAAGCTTTTCCTCCATGACACAGATCCTTGTAGCTTTCTTAAATAAATGACACTTAAGACCTGAGGACTGAGTTGGTATTAGCCAGGTAAAGAGTGCATTCCAGGATGGGAAAATCATAGCCTTGGCAAAATTCCTAATGAGGAAGAAGCAAGGGTCAGTCAGCGTGTTTAAAGCTTGGCAACCAAGGCACAAAGAAAGGCTGGGGGAATAGCCAGGAGCCAGATCATGCGGGGCCCTGTAGGTTCCAGAAATAATGTTGAATTTATCCTGAGGATGATACGGGAAGCTGATCTAGCCACTAATGCTATATAACAAATTACATCTCAATTTAGTGGTATAAGAACAATCATGTTGTTTCTGCTAAAATGTTGTGGGTCACTAGTTAAGGAAGGGGCTGTTTGGGAGGTTCTCATTCAGAGTATCGTATGTGGTTATGGTGAGGTGTTGGCTGGGACCATGGTTGTTTGAAGTCATGACTGAGCTGGCGGTTAAGACGTGTCAATCACGGCCCTGGGAGTTCAGCCAAGGCTGTTGATTGGAGTTCCTGTGTGTGACCTTTGCAAAACAGTAGTCTCAGGATAGCCGAACTTTGATGTTGCCAGTTGGCTTCTCCCAAAGCAAGTGCCTCAAAGAAAACAAGTGGAAGCTTCATGGCTCTTTTTGACATAGCCTTTGAAGTCACATGGTATCACTTCCACTGCTTTCTATTGGAAATGAGTAGTAAGGCTAGACCAGGGTCAAGGGAGGGAAGTTATACTCTACCTTTTGGTGGAGAAGAATCAGAGTGACATGTCTTAGTTCACATGTGCTGTTATAACAGAATGTCTGAGACAGGGTAATTTATAAAAACCGGAAATGTATTGTCTCACAGTTCTGGAGGTTGGGGAGTCCAAGATCAAGGCACCAGCACCTACTGAGATGTCTACTTGCTGGGTCCTCACATGGTGAAAGGAGGGAGGGAAAGAAAGAGCAACCCACTCCCACAAGCCCTTTTTAAAGCAGAATTAATCCATTCTTGAGGGTGGAGCCCTCATGACCAAAACACCTCCCGGAAGTCCCCACCTTCCAACAGTGCTCACTGGGGATCAAGTTTCCAACACATAAATCTGTGGGACACATTTAGACATGGCACATATGGTCATATGAGTCTGTGGGAGGGAGTTATTGTGGCCATCTGTGGAGAACACAGTCTCTCAGTCTATTGAAAGATTTTTAGCAAACAGTAATGTGAACCAATCTGTGTTTTACAAAGATCACGAATGCTGCTCATACTATAGAGAGTGAAGAAAACTGTGGCAGCCTATGGAGGTAATGCAGGCATAGGATGATGGTGGCTTGATGTAAAGCACTGGCAGTGGAGATGGGGGGCAATGAAATAATATGAGTAAGGTTATAGAGACTGTATCGACAAGTTTTGGTGGAGGGCTGTGCAGAATGTGACTTCTGGATTTTGGGCTTGAAGCTACTAGGGAATTGCTAGTGACATTTACTGAGAATTCACGGACAGGAGGAGCAGCAATTAATTCTGAAGGAGAAAAATCAAGGTTTTGGTTTAAGATGAGTGTTAAATTGTTTTTGGGACAACTAAGTGGACTTGTCAAGAGGCTGGCTGCACATTTGTGTCTGGAGCTTAGAAAAGAATTCTGATCCAGAGATATAATTATGATAGTCACCATGATACATAAAGCCACAAGAATGAATGAGATATGCTTAGGATAAGCCTAAAGAGAGAGGAGAGAGAAAATCTTAGTTGAAGGAACTGAGAACCTATATTTGAACTTCCAAAGGAAATGAAAATGGCCAGAGATTGAGTGTATTCTCAGTTGGGGGAAATATATGTATATATATTAAAATATATAATGTGGATGTATCTATAAAATATGGAATAAGTATATTCTTTATCAAGATTTTGTATTTGGGTTAGGAAATTGTATATATATATATAAAATGTATATTATATAAATATATGTAAATGTTATATAATATATAGCATGCATATAATACATATTTTGTGTATATATATACACAATTTTTAACCCAATACTCAATTCAATATGCAATTTTTTAGCCCACATAAAATAATACAAAATCTCTATGTAAAAAAAATTGGAAATGTTAAATATGCCTCTCCAATTAACCTTAAAAAGAGCTTATTCTTTTTTATCAAGCACCTTTCATCCATCACAGTCTAATAGGCAGTTTCCGATGATCTGTGATTTCTGTGAATGAGGTGTTTATTTGAAATAATTAGGCATTAGAAGTGTTATGTTAGAATGCTGATCTCTGTTCCCAAATAAGTTATTTAGCATATTGTGTTCTTTTTGTTTAGAAGCTACCTGAGTGTGAAAGGAATAAAATAGTAGTCTACAATTAACTTTCAAAAGGTGAGTATCACATGGTTTGCTTTATTAGAGGTAGTTTGTTCAGCTTCTTACTTGACAGAGAAATAACTATTTTGAGGTAAATGAGATGAGAACCTGAAAAAGGAGATTCCAAATTAGGTAGTAGACATAGAGAGTATTTCTTTGAAAGTAAAGAAAGCATGGGATAGTTTGGATGACAGGAAGAATGTGGCTGAGATGTATCATTTGGTGCAATATAAAAATAAAACATCCAATATCTACTTTTTTTTTTTCAAAATTGCAGGAGTGAAGATGAAATATTGAAGCAGAAAAATAGGAAAAAGAGTTGTGTAATTCATGACTAATGAAATGAGGAACACACAGAGAAATCATGTGGAACAGATTTAAAAATATCTTTGACAAAGAACACATTCCAGTTTTAATATTGATCCATTTCTGTAAATGATCATTGAAACATCATTTAGTTTTGAACTGGCACCTTGTGGAACTTCCAAGGTGGCCCATAAGCAGTCATAAGTCTCTGTTGCAATCACTCACTCATGTCTGGAAAGTAGAGAAATATTTCAGGCCTGGTGTTATTTTCACAGTATGAATTTTAACGCAAATAACAATGAAAATAATGATGAAGCAAGAGAGTGGCATACTCTGATTTGCTTTTTGGGATAGAGAGGTAGAAAGTTTTCAGACCAGAGGCAATATAATCAGTTAGAAAACCTGTAACAACTTGGGTTAGATAGGATGAGACCGAACCAACTTAAGTGACAATGGAGAGCCTAGATTTGAGAGCCGTTTTTGAAGTCGAATAAACAGATGTTGGTGACTGATAAGGTTGAGACAGGTGAGATAAAGAGAAGAGACTGTGATGAGGCCAATGTATAGCCACAGGTAGAACAGGTTTTCTGCACACATGAGATTTGGAAGAAGGAAATAAGCAATACATGGCATGGTAGTAGAAGGATTTAGTCTTTCTGGGGCAAGTTGTGCTGGGAAATGTGGGGAAAGAGTTGAGTCATGGCAGGAAAGAGGTTCTTTTTAGAGCAGGCTCAGAGAAATACGTATGGAGGAGCAGATGACGGATATGATGCCAGTGTGACAATTACGAATACACACATGCATTATCTTCTGAAGAGCTCTGTGAAGTGGGTCAGGCAGGCATTATTTCTGAGACACCGCAGCTTAGTTCAGTTCTGAAGCTTAAGATTTCCAGGATGTGTAGAGGCACTTCTTGTTTGTCCTTGCACCTCCAGTATGGGGAGTACAACTTAGGGAAGGGGATTGTCCATCTCATCTTGACACATTGTAGGCATTGAAACCCTCTTCTATCCTTTCATTTATGGTTCTCTCCAAGAACACAGTCCAAGCAGTCAGATAGTTACGACAAAAATCTTAATGTAAACTGAAGCAATTTTATGATGAATTGGCTTGCACGTGACTCATTCCAGTCCCCTTTCCAGTATGCCTTTTGATGCTGGGGAGGCTGGAAAGTTAATTGCTACATTTTTCAAGCTTTCTTGCAGTCAGGGCTCCATGTATGGCTCAGGTTTTATACACAAATGAGAACTGGAAGAGGAAGTGAGAAATGTGTGGCATGATAGTAGAAGCATTTAGTTTTTCTGGGGCAAGCTCTGATGGGAAACCTGGGGAAAGAGTTGAGTCATAGCAGAAAAGAGGTTTTTCCTAGAACAGTCTCGGGGTGAATAGATGTTTCTGTTTGCAGTTGCTCCTGGCTATGGAACATCTATTTTGGCTCTTGGCCCTCCTCGAGATACTGTGCATCACCTAGTGCTGTCTAATAAATGCCTTTCTGATTAAACTTGCTGGAGTAGATTCTGCTGACTACACCTAAGAATGATGATGATGCTTAAACTATATATATGCATGTGTATCTATCTACTAAAATAGACATATATATGTTCATGTTGAACAATTCATCTTGGAACAGATCAGTTCTGAGAGTGATTTCAAGCTGAAACTGACATCTTCAGCTTGAAAAATTATTTAGCAGACATTAATTGCACACTTAAGATTTATAATGCGCTGTGCTAGACATAGATAATCTGATACAGTCAGACCTGGCCTTAAAAAAAATCTCAAAATCCTTAGTGTCACTCTCTTGCTTATAACTCCCACTGGAAACTAACCTATGAAGGCAGAGACAATTTTCTTTCTGTTAACCACTGTATCCAGAGCCTAGCACCAGTGCTCAACACATGTGAGCACACACATGTAAACACATGTACACACATGCATACTCATATCCATACTCACACACTTACATATAAACAGATGCACATATGTATTTATTACATGAATAAATTAAGCTATATATGAAGAGTACTTGAAGTAAATAAAATGAAGAGGGGTTATTTGGGGCTATTTTGTGCCCAATTAAAACTTCCGTACTTCTAGTCACCAAACTCTGGTTTAAATATGACTCTGTAATTCCAGCACTTTGGGAGGCCGAGGCAGGTGGATCACCCGAGGTCAGGAGTTCAAGACCAGCCTGGCCAACATGTTGAAACCCCGTTTCTACTAAAAATACAAAAGAATTAGCTGGGTGGGGTGGTGTGCACCTGTAGTCCCAGCTACTCGGGAGGCTGAGGCAGGAGAATCGCTTGAACCTGGGAGGTGGAGGTTACAGTGAGCCCAGATCATGCCACTGTACTTCAACCTGGGTAACAGAGTAAGACTGCATCTCAGAAAAAGAAAAAAAGACTCCAAATTTCCCTGACATAATTTTCTTGTAGTAAGTTGTCTGTTTCCAAGGTAATTTGCTCAGGCTAGAATTTTCTTGAAGGTTTTGTTTTGCTTTCTGATTATATAGTTTTTCTAAAAATCTGCTTTCTCACGATAATGAGGATTTCCAGTTGAAATTAACACATTTCTAAGCTACAGGTTATAGGCAATCATTTACCAACCAACTATTTATTTTCGGGACAAACATTGGTTTATCTATTACCCACTCTGTCTACTCACACTAGCTAATCCAGGTAGCTATTTCCATAGGAGTTTTTCACAATTTCATGTATGATTTTTTAAAAAATTCAGTTTGAAGTTGCAGTGTAGGTGGACAGCGAGATATTTTGTTGAAAGTTTCATTTTGTAAATGAGAAAAGTGACATAAAGAAGTTATGCAACTTGCCTAAGTTCACTCAAAACTACAGGAAGCATTAGTTTTTGCTTCTAAGTCTTCATTGTCTTAAAGACAACGTTCTTGTTCAGTGTCATCTGAAATCCATTGTTTGAACACACTCCTAAGGCTTTGAAAGTAGGGATGACTCAGGCATAAAATGACAGTGGCGGCTTAAAGGAAATTATTAGGAGGTATCTCCAATCCTGGCTCTCAGATCACAAATAATTTCAATTAGAACAACATCTCATGTGACAGGCACTGGGCAGGTAGGCCTCCCATTGCTTAGCAAGGTGCTTAAAGCCTAATGTGGCTTTTAGGGTTACATTCTTTGAGGCCGAAGTAATCAATGAGAACGGAGAGCACTATCACTTCTCAAAACAAATAATTGTCCACTTTCTACTCAAACTGTTTTTCAGGTTTTCCAGAGTGAGTGATTCTTTGGAAACCTCAAATACAATCTTACATTTCCACAAACTTAGCTATGGCTTGCTACCATTAACCTAAACTGGCTTCATTGAAGTGCTTTGAATTCAGCATGTCAGAACACGAGCTTGTGGCATCTCAGAAAACTGCCTAGTACTGCCTTAGGCCAAATAAATTTAGTAAACATTTATTGAACATTTTCTCAAGAATTTTATGTAATAGGTGCTCTGGGGGTAGGAGTTGGAAAAATGTCCTTCCCTTCATGGTTTTCAGACTAATTGAGAAACAGTCAAATAAAACCAAGATAGGACCAAGCAAAACCCACCTAATGACAGACTGTAATATGATGTACTGTAAAATGCTCTGCAAGAACTGAGGCAGAGAAGAGGCAATAACTAAATGCTTAACTTCCCAAGCAAAACCCCAGTATTTTGAAGTTAATTTTATAGACTCAAGTAATTGTCAGTCAACATTCATCTTAAAGGTTTTAGAGTGAAAAGTTAATGAATAATAAGAAACTACAAAAAATTTTAAATGAAACCCAAAATTAACAGAAAAGGAAAAATAAAGACCAGAAAAGAAACAGATTGATTAGAAACAGAAAAATCAAAGAGAAAATCAGTGAAACTAAAAGCTTATTTGTGAAAAGGTTGATAAAATTGTTATCACTAGGCAGAAGAAATGATCAGAAATGAAGGGACGTGACACAAAGAGATTCTACAGATATAAGGACAATAAGGAAATATTGTGAACACTTTATACCAATGGCTATGACAATTTAGATAAAATGGAAAATTCCTTGAAAGACAAACTGCCACAGCTCATTCAAGAAGAAATAGTTGACCTTAATAGCCCCATCTCTCGTTAAAAATCTTCTCTATTTCTTCCTGTTTCCGTTGTTAAACACAATTATTGGCATAAAAGAGGCCTTCAATACCTATTTTTAGATTGTATTCCAACCTGGGCAATAGAGCAAGACTTATGTTCTCTCTCCCCCTTTTTCTTCCTTTCTTTCATTAAAAAAAAAAAAATCTTCTCTCCCTCTCTCTTTCTCTCTCTGGCCCAGATTGCTTCATTGGTGAGTTCTATCATATCTTAAAAAAATTTTTTTTTTGTACAAATTCTTCCAGACATTTGAGGAGAGAACACTTCCCAGATTATTATAGAGGCCAGCATTATCCTGATACCAAAACCTGAAAAAAATTGCAAGGAAAGGAAACCACAAATATTGCTCATGACTAAAAATGTTAAAAATTTACACAAAATTTTAGAAAATTTCAGCAATCTATGGAAAATACATCTTGGCCACACAAGTTTTATCCCAGTAATCCAAAAGTTCCACTCCCATGATAACCCATTAATCCATTCATGGCAGCAGAGTACTCCATGATCCAATCATTTTTCAAAAACCTCACCTTTCAATACTGCCACATTGGTAATTAAGTTTCCAACACATGAAATTTGGGGGACACATTTAAATGACAGCAGCATCTGTTATGTGCCTGGTGCTTTGTGTAAGTCTTGCTTTATTTCATCAGAGGAGGAAATTTTCTGCAAATAAATGATTACAAGATAATGTATTGTGTATACATTATACAAGAGAACATTTTGTTCCTGATAAGATAGTGAATTAGGATGGGCTGCTGGCTCTACCCTCACAGCCATCCCTGCAGATGACAAGAATATTTCTGATGATCAGTAAGTGGGAGATGAGGATGAAATTGGAGGGAGTTGTGAGAACACTAATGTTTTTATCTTGTTTGAAGGGAAGGTAGAAGTAAGAATGATTCTTGAACATTTACATTAGACAAGTAAAATATGCCTTGTTAAAATTCAGAAGTAATCGCCAGAAGAATAAAAATTGATCACATAACTTTAAAAAGAGTCAGTAGGAAAAGACAAAGAGACAAAAGAAAGGGACGGTAAATAGAAAACATTAAAGATAATGGCAGAGACAAACACAGCATTCATATCACAGCATTTTCAATAAATTAGTAGGAGTAAAATCATGAATCAAAATACAGATACTCTCGATTGGGAAAACAAATATCCAACAAATGGGATCCAGCAATATGTTGTGTATAGGAGGTACAATGAATAAATTCAAAAGTGAAGGAAGGGTAATATAAATCCCTACCATGTAAGTAGTGAAAAAAAAAAACAAAAAAAAAAAAACAAAAAACCTTGGAATGGCAATTTTAATATCTGAAAAATAGACAAATATGAAACGACAAAAAAGAATGGTAGTAGTAATGAACTGAAATGGGTAAAGGAGTTACAGCAGCCACATGCATACTCACCTAGTGATATGGCTTTAAATTGTATTAATATAAAGCATCAAACTATAGAGCTAAGTAGAGAAATAGAGATATTACTGATATTAGTAAGTGGTTTCTTTTTATTTTTTAAAAAAATTGTACATGTTTATGGAATACATGTGATTTTTTGACACATGCATATGATGTATAATGATCAAATTGGGATATTTAGACTATCCATCGCTTTGAACATTTATCATTTCTTTGTGTTGAGAATATTTCAAATCTTCTAGATACTTTGAAATATACAGTATATTATTAACTAAAGTCACCCTATTGTGCTGTGAAAACTAGAACTTGTTCCTTCTATCTCTGTGCTTTTGTCACCACTAACCAACCTGTCTCATCCTCCTTTCCCCTCATCTTTCCCAATCTCTGATAACCACTATTTTACTTTCTACTTCCATGAGTTTAACTTTGTTGAGCTGTCACATAAGAATGAGAACATGTAATATTGGTCTTTTTGTACTTGGCTTATTTCACTTAACACAGTGTCCTCCAGTTCTGTCCATGTTGCTGCAAATGACAGGATTTCATTCTTTTTATAGCTAAATAATACTGTATTGTGTATAAACATATCCTCTGTAGCCATTTATCCATTGATGCGTGCTTAGATTGATCCTGTATTTTGGCTATTGTAAAAAGAAATGCAATAGAAATGGGAGTACAGATGTTTGTTTTTTTTTTATATGTTGGTTTCCTTTATTTTGATTATAAACAATTCTAGTATTGGAATTGCTGGATGGTATGACAGTTCTATTTTTAGCTTTTTGAGAATCTTTCATACTGCTTTCCATAGTGGCTGTACTAATTTACATTCCCACCAGTAGTATACAAATGTTCCCCTTTGTCTGTGTTCTTGCCAGCGTCCATTATGCCCCCTTTAATGAAAGTCATTTTAACTGGGGTGAGGTTATATCTCATTGTAGTTTTGATATGCAGTTCTCTGGTGATTAGTGATATTGAGATTTCTTTTTATATGCCTGTTGGCCATTTCTATGTCTTTTGGTAAATGTCTACTCCTGTCTTTTGCCCATTAATCAGATTACTATTACTAATATACTGATAATAACATGATAATCAGTTTATTATTAGATTTTGCTATTGAGTTGTTTGAACTCCTTAAATATTCTGGTTATTAATCCCTCGTCAGATGGAAAACATGCAAATATTTTCTCCCATGCTGTAGGTTGTCTCTTTGTTGATTGTTTCTTTTGCTGTGCAGAGGCTTTTTAGCTTGATCTAATCCCAGCTGTCTATTTTTGCTTTAGTTGCTTGTGCTTTTTAGGTCTTACATAAGAAATCTTTGGCCAGACCAAATACTGTTTCCCCGGTGTTTTCTTCTAGCAGTTTTACAGTTTCAGGTCTTAGATCCAAGTGTTTAATCTATTTTGATTTGGTTTATGTTGAGAGATAGAGATCAGGTTTCATTCTTCTGCATATAATTCATTTTCCCAGCACCATTTATTAAATAAATTGTTCTTTCCTCATCGTATGTTCTTGGTGCCTTTGACAAAGATGAGTTGGAAAACACACAGATTTATGTCTGTTCCATGAAGAATGTCATTGGTATTTTGATAAGAATTGTATTGAATCTGTAGAGTGCTTCAGGCAGTACAGTCATTTTAACAGTATTCTCATCCATGAGCTTGGGATGTCTTTTCATTCATTTGTTTCCTCTTTAATTTCTTGCATTATTGTTTTCGTTGTAGAGCTCTTTCACCTCCTTGGTTAGATTAACTCTTAGGTATTTTATTTTATGTTTTTGTAGCAATTGTGAATGGGATTACCTTCTTGATTTTTTTTTTCTTGGCTAGATTATTGCAAATATAGAAATGAATCTGATTTTTATACATTGATTCTGTATCCTGCAACTTTAATAAATTTGTTACTGTAAATGATTTTTGGTGAAGTCTTTAGGTTTTTCTAAATATAAGATCTTATCAGCAAAAAGGATAGTTTGACTTAATATTTTTGCCAATTTGAATGAATTTTCTTTCTTTCTTTTCCCTGTTTTTTCTGGGTAAGACTTCCAGAACTATGTCTATACAGTTGGTGGAAGTGGGCATCCTGGCCTTTTTCTAGATCTTAGAGAAAAGACTTCAACTTTTCTCCATTCAGTATGATGTTAGCTTTGGGTTCGTCATTTATGGCCTTTATTATTTTGAGGTGTGCTCCTTCTATGCCTAATTGTTGAGTTTATTTTTTATCATAAAAGGATGCTAAATTCTATCA
Source organism: Cacajao melanocephalus (assembly GCA_963573385.1). NCBI lineage: Eukaryota > Metazoa > Chordata > Mammalia > Primates > Pitheciidae > Cacajao > Cacajao melanocephalus. The sequence goes on from CAUYLG010025678.1 coordinate 32,844, forward strand.
AATGCTTTTCCTGTATCTATTGAAAAGATCATGTGGATTTGTCCTTCATTCTGTTGATGTGATATATCACATTTATTGACTTACATACGTTAGACCATTCTCGCATTCTTGGTATAAATCTCACTTGATCATGGTGTATTATTACTATTAATTTTTTAATTTAAAATTTATTTTTAGAGATTATAAGTGCAGATTTCTTATACTTATATATAGCATAGCAGTGAAGTCTGGACTTTTGGTGTACCCATTACTGCAATAGTGAACATCGTACTTAATAGGTAATTTTTTAGCTCTCATCTTTTTTATGGTTTATTATTTTTTGATACACTCCTGCATTCTGTTTGGTAAAATTTTGATGTGTATTTTTATATCTAAGTTCATCAGGATATTGGTCTGGAGTGTTTTTGTTGTTGTTTTTTTTTTTTCTTGCTGTTTCCTTGTCTGGTTTTGGTAGCAGAATGATGCTGGCCTCATAGAATGAATACAGTAGAATTCCCTCCTCTTTAATGTTTTGAAATATTTTGAGGTGCACTTATTTTTTTTTTTTGTAAATATGGTAGAACTTGGCCATGAATCCATTTGGTTCTGGGCTTTTTTTTGTTGTTGGGAGACTTTTTATTACTGATTAAATCTTGTTACTCATTATTGGCCTGTTCAAGTTTTCTCTTTCTTACTCATTCAATCTTGGTAAGTTTTATGTGTACAGGAATTTTTCCATTTCTTCTAGATTTCCAATTTGTAAGCATGCAGTTGTTCATAGTAGTCTCTAATTATCTTTTGCATTTCTGTGGTATCAGTTGTAATGCCTCCTTTTTCATTTCTGATTTTATTTTTTGGGGGTTGTCTTTCATTGGTTATTTTAGCTATAGCAGTTTTTTTTTTTTTTTTTTTTTTTAAACACTTTGCATTTCACTGATCCTTGGTATTTCTTCCTGCAGGGAAGCCCAGAACAATGGGGAAGGATGGGTCAGGGTTAGGCCTGAAGAGGCACTCTGGTCACATACTGCCACAGCTGGTGTGTTGGGTTGTGGGGGACATCTCTGGAGACCAAGTCATCCAGCCTCCCTGGCTCCAGCAGGGCAAAAGCACAGCTTGGAGCTATAGAAATGGGTGCTGTCCTTCCCCTGCCCAGAGATCTTAGCATGTTAGGCAGTTGTGAATCCCAGTGCTGGCTGCTGCCCTTCCTCCAGGGAGCTCAAATGGCTTAGACAGCAGGCAGCTGCAGCAGGTGCTGGTTACCCCTACCCCTGGGAGTTCAGTAGGCTTAAGTAGATTCCAGCTGAGAGGTTGGGACACTAAAGGCCCTGGTGGTGTGGTTTCACCAGTGGGATCCTCCAATCCGTGGGTTGCACATTTCCATGGAAAAAGCAGTTTCCCTGGCTGGGTAGCATGCTCACTCACCACTTTCTTGGCTGGCAAGGAAGGGGTTCCCCTGCCCCTATGGCTCTCAGGTGGGCTACCATACCACTGTTCTTTCTCTTTGTGAGTCATGTCAGCCTTCTAGTCAATTTTGATGAGAAAACCTGGATACCTTGATTGCAGGTGAAGGATTCACATGCTTATTATGGTTTTCTTTGATGGGAGTCTTTGCTGCTGCTTCTAGTCAGTCATCTTGGCCCTGCCCCTATATGCATATTTCCAAGCATAACATGTTTGAGAATACAGTCATGATAGAGTGAAAGGAGTTATCTAGCTTTCTTTAGGCAGACAGTAAGGGAAGAGTCCCCAGAGAACCTCCGACCCACCCTACAAGTGCTTACACCAGATGTTTTGTGCAGATAAGGGAACTTGCAAAGGGGCTTGCCTAAACATTCCTGCAGCAGACTAAGGGCCTACATGGGCACTGGGGGAAATGAGGGAGAGCCACCAGGAATTCACACCTTATGCAAATAAGGAACCCAGCCCCACTAGCTTATGTAGCCCTGATATTCAACTATGAAGGGGGCATTGGAAGCCTGCTTTTCAGAGCCCCTCTCTTTGCTGAGAGCTTTTCTTTTGTTTAGTAAATTCAACTCCATTCTGGTGTCCATGCACCTAATTTTTCCTGGTCATGAGACAAGAACCTGACCTAGCTGAGCTAAGGAGCAAAGAATTGTGCAACAGATAGATCGGGAAGACCAAATCCAAGAGAGATGGTACTTAGAGTCAAGAGGAATAACAACAGAAATAATAGTAATTAATAAAAATTAAAAATAGGAGCTTTGTGTAGTCTCATAACGGTAGTTCTCTATGAACTGAGGAGGTCATCTGATATAAACATCAGGAGCACTCTGCAATCCCTATAGAGAAAGGGAAACTTTCTTGATGACAGTGGTGAGAGGGCAAGCAGAACAGACTTGGGAGAAATAGTCACTTGAAATTTCTGGCTTTGGGAGAACTTCAAATCGAGTGGGAGATGACACAGTTAGCTGTGGTCTGGAAGATGACAAAGGCATAATATGCATAACATGTACAGGCATGATTATTGGGCCTGCAAGAACAATTTATAAAAAAAAATTAAGTCTGAAAATCGACTTTGGATCAATAGCCAGAAGCACTCCCTGTTTTAAGATTTGTAAACCAAATTTTTATAAATGGGATAAATGATTCTAATGGAGTAGCGGACTTGGATGGCATCACCAACTGATGTATTGAGTAGTAATTTGAGGATTGCTCAGGGCTGACTGCTCTCAAAGGCCTTAGTGGCTACATTTGGAGAAAGAACATGTATAGACATTTGTAGGCACACACTTTTCCTCTGAGTGAATTATTTTTTTCCATTGTTACTTTTGCTTTTGAATTTGAAAATACATGCTTTAAACAAACAGGTCTCTGATTTGGTTATTCTTGTTATTTATATGACTACTGGTTAGAATTTGATAAATATAGAACAAACTAACCTTGAATTCCATGCCTGTCCTGTTTTTAGTGATTCTGCCCCATAAGTTTACTCCCCAGGGACTAAGAAAGAACTTATCATGCCTAGCAGAGCGTCAGTTGGCTGATTTCATTTCCACACAAATCACCACCTTTTCTGATTTTTTCTTTTTCAGGACAACTAAGTGCTGAAATTTGAATGTAAACCAAAAATCAATTTGTTGTGTCCTAAGGGTTTTTGGGGTTTAATCTGGTATTTGAATAAAATACTTTTGAAGCAGTAGCTATCAACTCTGAAAAGCAATTGATGTTTCCACTAATCTTTTTCTGGGAGAAAACCTTGGTACTAAGGTTATAATATGCTCTTTAAGTGGAATTTGAGATAACAGCATTTCATAAGTAGTCTTTATTGTCAGATAATTGCCTGATTTTAATACGATAAAAGCATATGTTAATAAAAAATCAACTGTATCTTCATTGCTAATAAAATTAACAAAAAGTCAAATACTATGATAGGTAGGAAAACAGGACACCTAGCTGTATGTAATAGTGTCTGCCAAGTAAAATTTTATAGGGTAGATAGGTAATGACTCTCAGAGCCTGGAAAGATAAATATATTTTTGCAGTAGGACAAGGGCATTATAAGAAGAGTGAAGAGAATGTTCAGAGGCACAGAGGATACCTTCAAAACTTTCTACTGTGATCATAGTTTAAAATATTGACTCTAACTTGGGTTTGGTGTTGGGTTAAGATAAAGCACGATGGTACCTCCAAATCCCGGGACTGAATACTTGAATCATGAACTTAAATACACACACTCCCACCCCCCACCCAACCACCATTATAGAAAACACTTCAGGGATGTGTATCTCATAACTCTAGTATTGTAATTCCAGTTCCATAGGAAAGTTAGCCCAAGACAAATCTTAATTAAAAGGTGCAATTCTAGGATTGCAACATAGAAGAAGTGAAATATGGAGGTAGAGAAAGCAAATACAAAGTGACATGCTACTGTGCTGGTGATGGTCCTTCAAGAACACCAGCTGGTGCTTTATCATGTGCCATGTCTCTGAACTGGGAATGTGGTTCTCCAGCCAGGTTGTCGGAGTAGACTTCCCCACCTCAACAATGTTGAGCTGGGCCACTCTTATGCAGGGTGACTCACTGAGCATTATTGCCTGTCTTAGTCATTTTGGGCTGCCATAACAAAACACCATAAACTGGATGACTTTTAAACAACAGAACTCTATTTCTCACAGTTGTGGAGGCCAGCAGTCTGAGATCAGGGTGCCTGTGTGGTTGGGTTCTGGTGAGAGCCCTCTTCTGCACTGCAGATGGCTGGCTTCTCACTGTGTCTTCACATGGTGGAAAGAGGCAGAGTGCTCTTTGGGATCCCTTTGTTAAGGGCACTAACTCCATTTTGAGGATTCCACCCTCTATGACCTAATTATCTTTCAAGGTCCCACCTCCTGATAGCCTTACATTGGAGATTAGGATCTCAGCATATGAATTGTGGGGGTCCACTAATATTCAATTCAAAACACTGATAGAAAAAAAACATGACAATAAAATGCTTTGGCAAAATTATAAGATCATTAAGCTTGGATTATAGAATTCTGAGATGTAGATAGGTCCTGAGCACAAAAGAATCCTATGCAGTTCAGTTGTACCTACACTTCTGCCACTAATGGCCCAGAAGTGCTTGTCTAAGAGTAATGGAGGCAAAATGACCTTGTAGATGAAGGGAAATGTACTGACAGCAGAAATGAACTGTGGGAGGTGGTAGCTAGGTGGTGAGCTAAGGGAAACTGCCTAGGTGAGGGTAGAGGAGTTGGACAGCTCCAGACAGCTGGATTATAAGCGTTTCTCACAAGTAAGGCTGTCGTGTCATTGCCACATTAGTTCACATACATTTGAGCGAAGCCTTTCTATAGCTGTACTTGGAGGCCTGCATTGAAATTAAAAAGAGGAGGATAAGCAACTAGGGACTGTGTCTTAGAGGATATGATCACAAATTGGGGAATCGGAGAGAGATCCAAGATGGCCGATTAACAACAGCTCAGGATTGTAGCTCCCAGTGAAAGCGCAGAGAGCGAGTGGACGCCGCGCTTTCAGACGAATTTTTGTTGCCCACAGACTAGGAGATTCCCGGCGGAGGAGCCACAAGGGTCGCCAGCGCGACTTTTTTGGCCGGCGCAGCTATTTTGCCGGCACCCCAGCACGGTGCTTCTCGGCGCAGAGTATACGGGACGACTCCGGCTCGGCTGGTCCCATCCCCACAAGGAGAACAGCAATTGGAAGCGCTGAGGACTGAGAGTTTCACAGTAAGCACAGCTGAACCGGGAAGGTCCAGCTGTGCGGGGAAGGGGC
>CAUYLG010025680.1:0-69179 GCA_963573385.1 Cacajao melanocephalus
AAGATGGCCGAGACGTCTCTTTCCCTGGGGGAAGTTAAGAGAAAACTCCTCTCTTCCAAGTTCTTGTGGTAGGCCTGGTGGCTGTCAGGGAGGCCCGCAGACATCTGAGGGCTTAATTGTCTCTGTGATGCTGTGCTTCAGCGGTCACGTTCCATGTCTACTTTCATGTTCTGCTTCTGCACCTGGTTCCTGTCTTTCTCAAAAGATGAGAATTAGTAATAGTAACATAAATCTTAGTGACTTTGTTATTTCTTGACAAGTATGAAAAAAGTGCTGATGCCTTAAGTTTTCTCCTTGCCTTGGCTTCTTGAAAATACTGAGCCCCTGTCACCAAGACACGTGATTTACCTGACCCTATCACGGACCACCATTATCTCACCCTGTCTACCCTTCCCCCTGCTTTGTACTCAATAAAAGTCAGAGTGTCCAGGCACTCAGGGCCACTGCCGGACTCTGCATTTTGGTTGGTAGTGGACCCCTGGGCCCAAACTCTCTTTTCTCTGTCTCTGTGTCTTGTGTCTTTATTTTCACAGTTTCTCATCTCCACACCAGCAGGGAGGGGTTCACAGGACCCTTTAGGGCTGGACCCTATACTAGGTAAGGCCTGGGGGTGTGTGGATTTAGCCACGCCCTAACTATGCTGGAAATAGTCAAACCTTATTAGAACATAACTTACCAGGTTTTACATTAAAGTTAAAATTGCTAAGAGTCGCCATTGTAACTTGCAATTAAGACTACTAGAGACTGGGCACAGTGGCTCAGGCCTGTAATCCCAGCACTTTGGGAGGCTGAAGTGGGCAGATCATGAGGTCAGGAGTTTGAGACCAGCCTGGCCAACATGGCAAAACCCCATCTCTACGAAAAATACAAAAATTTGCCAGGCATGGTAGTGGGCACTTTTAATCCCAGCTACTCAGAAGGCTGAGGCAGGAGAATTGCTTGAACCAAGTAGGCAGATGTTGCAGTGAGCTGTGATCGTGCCACTGTACTCCAGCCTGGGCAACAAGAGCAAGACTCTGTCTCAAAAAAAAAAAAAAAGACTACTAGAAAGTTTTACGTATAAAGTGTGTAAGAACAGTCGAGTGAGTGTGTTTGTAAAAGTTATGAAAGGTTTTTACTAGCTTAAAATTTCTGAGTCATCATATTGGCAAAATAAATAATTTATGGCAATCTGGAATTCTAAAATCAAACTTCAGTTTCAAAATTGTCTTTCCTAATCCCTGGATTTTTGGATGGATAAAAGGGCCCTGAAAACATTCAGAAAAGAGGTAAACAGGATTATTTGACATGTTTAGGTACATGGGATTGCCAAAATAATGTTCAGTCTTCTTTAGGTTATATTTTTGTGAATAATATGAACATATGTTCCAAAATTGTATGGGATTTCTAAAATAGTATATGCTATCAATTATAATTATGGTTATTACATTGTTATTGTAAACCACAGAAATAACCAAATTTCCTCGTAAAAAGCTACTAACCTGAGTAGAACAAAAATTAAGTACCAAGAAAATACTGTCAGATTTTCATATTAAATCAGCTGATACTAAAATTGTTTAAAACATTTTATAACCAGCCAGTTGCGGTGGCTCACACCTATAATCCCAGCACTTTGGGGGGCCAAGGAGGGTGGATTACTGGAGGTTAGGAGTTCAAGACCAGCCTGGCCAACATGGTGAAACCCCGTCTCTACTAAAAATACAAAATTAGCTGGGCGTGGTAACTTGCGCCTATAATCCTAGCTACTCCGGAGGCTGAGGCAGGAGAATCGCTTGAACCTGGGAGGCAGAGCTTGCAGTGAGCCAAGATTGAGCCATTGCACTCCAGCCTAGGCAAAAAGAGCGAAACTCCATTTCAAAATAAACAACAACAACAATAACAACAAACATTTTATAACCAATGCTTGGTTCCACATTCCTGGGAAGACAATTAAATTTGGCCCCCTGATGGGCCATTTAAACATTTTATAAAGGAATTTCATTCAATTGTTATTTTCGATATATGTTTTCTGGTTGTATAAAAACTTTCCCATGCAAGAGAGTGGATGTTATAACAGTAGATTATTATGCTACAGTGTATTTTCACCAGGTGAAAACAGGCTTTTTTATGGTCTAGATCTTCTGGAAACATCAGATCATCTGGAAACTGTCCTTGTCTGTCCTTGTCATCCACACTACAAGAAAATTTCAGAACCCAGGGCTTTGGGTTCACGGTCTCACACAACTGAGAAGGGTCCCGGATCCCTCCACACTTTTGGAACTGTGCACTAATTGGAACCCTTGAGGTAAAGCTAACCAGGGAAATGTCTCCCAAGAAGCAGATGGCATTCTTAATATGAACAGCTTTTCCCAAATTCACAGATAAGACTTCTACTGTCAAGAAACTCTTATTTTTGAATATTTTTTGTATGCCTCTATGAACAATACAAGTGGAAAAGGGGTCTGTTATGTGCCTTAATGGGATACACTTTTATTGTGAAGGAGTTTGCAGCCAGCCTTATACAGTATAAGGGTACACTTTGATAGATAAAAGATGAAGGCCCAATGTAGGTAAAAAACTTTAATTGTACATGCGTTGCCTGCTAATCAGCCAAAAACAAAATATTTGTTCACTCCTTTTAACCCACATCGTGGGTTAAAGAAAACACTGCCAGAAGGCTTTCACTCTTCTAACAGGGCATCATATGTTAGGTCCTTTTTCCGTGGTTTAAAGTAAAAGAAGCAATGATTAGAAATGTATCCCTCAGGCTGGGTACGGTGGCTCATGCTTATAATCACAGCATTTTGTGAGTCTGAGGTGGGCGTATCACCTGAAGTCAGGAGTTCAAGACCAGCCTGGCCTACATAGTGAAACCCCGTTTCTACTAAAAATACAAAAATTAGCCAGGTGTGGTGATGGGAGCCTAATCTCAGCTACTTCGGATACTGAGGCAGGAGAATCACTTGAACCTGGGAGGCAGAGCTTGCAGTGAGCCAAGATTGTGCCACTGCACTCTACCCTGGGCAATAGAGTGAGACTCTGTCTCAAAAAACAAACAAACAAAAAAAAAACGAAACGTATCCCTTGTGATAGGCTGTATAGCAAACTCTACTGTAAAGGCTACAGTTACACAACAGACTTTAAATTCTTTCGTGAAAGTTATGATAGAATTGGCTGAACAAAGAAGTATCTGTGCAGCTGCTGGCACTTGTGGCCTATGGAGAAATATATCAAATGAAGATTACAGAAATCCAGTGGTAGAGGAGTAACAAAGAGACTACCTAGTTGAGTAAACTCTTTATGTAGCTCATTCTTTGATCTATTTGATTCTAGGAGGTTTGGTTTATGGGGGACCTTGGGGAAGGAGCATACTCCAAACTCTTGCTATTATCCTCCCAGTCATCAATAGTTATAAAAATAGTCTCCCTGGTGCACTGTATTCTCTCAAAGGCTTTAAATGCTTGCATGCAGCCATCTCTAGAATGTCATATGGTCTCTCTTCAACTGGAATAACTGGAGCTGAAAGAAATGTGCAACCATGAGGACACTGTAACCTATAAATGATGTGCTGCGACTGGAAACCCAAAATGATGGTAACTGAGAGTGGCACTGAGGCTTTAACTTTTGGTTACACTCTCACCTAAGTGAGAACCTGACCAAAAAGGTGGAATTTTGGTAAATAAAATTCTGGGAGGCCATCGTTTTGGACTAAGCTCATGCACTAGGCCCCAACAGACTAAACTAAATCAAAATGAAGTCATTTGTGCTAAGACATTAAGGAAACACATGAATTCTAGAACAGATCACGTTTTGTTTTTTCTTTTGCAAATCTCTATAACAAACATTCTTGACAGCATAGGTATCCACCCACTGAAGGAGGTTTGTAGAAAATAAAAGTAAATAGAAGTTCCTCTTCAAAGCTTTCTTCTTAGCTTATTAAGGATGAATAATAGCTTCTTCAAAGGTTGGTTTACTCTAAAGCCTTTTGTTAATAATCCTAAGTAGCTGTTAGTTACAATAAAGAAATAGGTATGTTCTGTGTTCCTAGTTCTTATACTGTAGCCCAGATATCTGCCCTGACATGTCCAGACAAGCCCAGGCAGACCTCAGCCCATAGTTAATTCCCCTTCCTTATTTGGAAATGTTATTGCTTCTTTAAGTCTTTCATAAATGACTTCCTTTTTTCCTTTGTTCTCTCTTGCCTTTGCCCTTTTAGGAAGTTTTGAGTTATTAGCCAATCAACATAGTTTAGATTGTAAGGCCCAGCTCCAGCCAAGGGAGACAAGGCACACCAGTAGGGGCCAGTTCGTAAGGGATAAATAGGTCTACCTTTTCTCGTGGCAAACTACTGGTGAGTGTACCCTTTCTGCAGAAAGTAAAGTTGCCTTGTTGCCTTGCTAAGAGAAAATTTATATTCAAGTGCTACTTCTTTTGCAGCACCAAAAATTTACATATAACAGATTCTCATTAAATCTTTTAACCAAATTCATTTTCTCTCGCCTAGAGACCATCAAGCTCCAGATAATCATGCAACAAAGGTTTCCGCCAGTTCCAGGTGAAGACACCACCCCTGGCCATCAAGAAGCTACCCTGCCTCCACTAAACAGAGGAGGGCAAGAGTTCCCTGATCCCCAGTAGGTACGAACTATGCCCCAAGTCATCATGAAGCACTTACAGAAAAAAGACCACAGGTCCCTCTGCCTCCCATAAAGATTTATGAAGATCACATCTCTCAGTGGGAAGATGAGGCAGGAGAACAGGGTCTGGAGGCAGGGAACATAAGGCCAATTCACACTTCCGCTATGACAGGAAATATCCTCTCCATAGGGCTTTACTTCATCCTTTCCATTTATATAGAGTGTATCCCAAGTAGAGGGCATTTCAACTCCCCAAAATTCGGTAATGGGACCCTTGAACCCCTATGTTTGGTCCTGCTCCCACACTGTGGAATGTGCTTTCATTTTCAATAAATCCTTTATTTCTTCCTTGTTTTGTGCATTTTGCCCAATTCTTTGTTCAAGATGCCGAGAACCTGGAGACCCTCCACACTTAACACTGGTGCCTTGCTCTCTGTTTCTAGGGCAGCTGAAACAGGTCTCTGCCAGTGCAGCTGGGGCTCAGCGTTTCTTTCAGGTACTTGCTCCAGTGTCACTCTTAGAAGTGGCTTTCTCAGTACAGCACTTCAAACTCATCAAATACAGACATTTTCTTCAAGACGTTGTATAGTATCTAAGGAGAAATTTCTAGTTCAACTACACGTTGTGCCTCAAGGTAACATCTGCCTTCAGTGATTCAGGTCCTGCAGAAAGGTCTGGGTCATCCATTCAGATAGTCTCTCACTTACACTAAATTTCCTGTTAGGTATTTCACCCCTACTCCACCTCCATTATCATTTTAACTATCTTGTTCCTACCAGGCTGTTTTTGGCCACATTTGTCATCAGACGTGCTAATGAACTTGAATCTTAAAATAAAGATCCCAACTTCTAATCTCATGAATTTTTTTCCCCTCCCATCCTATATAAATTTGTAGATGCAAATGAAACTGAGAAAAAACATTCCTGGTCAGGTGCAGTGGCTCAGGCCTGCAATCTCAGCACTTTGAGAGGCCCAGGTGGGTGAATCACTTGAGCCCAGGAGTTTGAGACCAGCCTGGGCAATATAGTGAGATCCTATCTCTAAGAAATACAAAAACTTAACCGGGCATGATGGCATGCACCTGTAGTCCCAGCTACTCCAGAGGCTGAGGTAGGTGGATCGCTTGAGCCTGGGAGGTCCAGACTACAGTGAGCTGTGATCAGGCCACTGTACTCCAGCCTGGGCAACAGAGTGAGACCCTGTCTCAGAAAAAAAAAAGAAATACCCTCCAGCTGCACTAGACAGCGTTTAAGATTAAATGCCAGTAGATGTTGCCTCTTTTTGTCTAAGTGTCTAGGCCACAGGTCTTTCTTGAGCTAAAAAAAAAGAAGGTCCGTTGTTGGCTGGGCAGGTGGCTCATACCTGTAAGGCCAAGGCAGGCGGATCCGTTTGAGCTTAGGAATTTGAAACCAACCTGGGTAACATGGTGAAACCCAGTTTCTACTAAAAATACAAAAATTAGCCATCTGTGGTGGTGCATGCCTGTAGTCCCAGCTACTTGGAAGGCTGAGGCAGGAGAATCGCTTGAACCTGGGAGGCGGAGGTTGCAGTGAGCTGAGATCTTGCCACTGCACTCAGCCTGGGCGTGAGAGAGAGACTCCTCCTCAAAAAAAAAGTTCTGTTATCTGTGAAATACCATAAATATTGTGCTAAGGTTGACTTTTTAAAAATGATACAAGGCAAGACTTCGTCTCAAAAAAAAAAAATGATGCAAGGCCAGGCATGGTAGCTCATTCCTGTAATATCAGTACTTTGGGAGGCTGAAGCAAACAGATAACTTAAACCTAAGAATTCCAGACCAGCCTGAGTAACATGACAAAAACCTGTCTCTATAAAAAATACAAAAATTAACTGGGCTTTATGGTGGGCACCAGCTACTGGGGAGGCTAAGGTGGGAGAATTGATTGAGCCTGTGAAATTGAGGTTGCAGTGAGTCATGATTGCACCACTGCACTCCAGCCTGGGTGACAGAGCGAGACTGTCTCAAACAAAACGAAAACAAAAACCTTTTCAAATGTTTCCTGGCCTTCTATTTTAAATTCAACCCATTCAGTTTTTGTTGGAAAAGTAATATATAATCATTTTTAAATTGGCAAATGTGCTCACTTCAGCAGCACAAACACTAAAATTGGAATGTTACAGAGAAGATTAACATGAATGACATGCCAATTTATGAAGTCTTCCGTATTTTCCTGTAGCACTATAGGATGACTATAGTTAACAGTTATATATTATACAGTTTCAAACAGCTAGATGGAGGGTATTGAAAGTTCCAACACAAAGAAATGGTAAGTGTTTGAGATGGTGGATATGCTAACTACCCTGATCTGATCACTATACATATATGTGTGACAACATCACTATGTATCCCATAAGTTTATCATGTGTCAATTAAAATTTTTTTAATTAAAAAAATAAATAAAATTGGAAAAGAAAGAAACCTAGAAAAACAAAAAAGATATGCCATATTCTATCATCCAAAGGTAATACTTATAAATCTCATTGCTTTTTACACATCATAACTTCCCATCTACTAAAAATTAGTGGGTTTTTGTTTGTTTCTCAGACAGAGTTTCACTCTTGTTACCCAGGCTGGAATGCAATGGTGTGATTGCAGCTCACTGCAACCTCCACCTCCCAGATTCAAGCGATTCTCCTGCCTCAACCTTCTGAGTAGCTGGGATTACAGGCACGTACCACCATGCCCTGCCAATTTTGTATTTTTCACTATATTGGTCAGGCATGGTCTCAAACTCCTGACCTCATGATCTGCCCACCTTGGCCTCCCAGAGTGCTGGGATCACAGGCGTGAGCCACCACACTGGGCCAAAAATTAGTTTTCGATTACATTTTTAATTTTTCATTATCACCAAAATAATCATATAGAAAGATATATACTATAAAAAGATTCCCAGTTTCCCCTTTCTGAGAGTTAATCACTGGTAATAGAGAATATCCCTTTAGACAGTTTAATGTATCTATTAAACATATTTTCTATCTTTTTGAATAAATAGATTTTTTGTTTGATTAATAAAATATTAAATTTTTTGTTTTTAGACAACTTTGTTGAGGCTTATTTTACATATCATATAATTCGCTGTTTCAAGTGTACAATTCAACAATTTTTAGTACATTTAGTCTACTATTTTACATATGCAACCATCACCATATCAGTTTAGAATATTTTTGTCACTCAGTAAGATCCCTCATACATATTTACTGTGAACCCCTGTTCTCTTGAGCCCCTCTCCTAGACAATTACTAAATTTTTTTTGTCTCTTTAGATTTGTCTTTTCTGGACATTTCATATAAAAGAAATCATACAGTATAAATTTCTTGTCTGCCTTCTTTCCCTCAGCATAATCCACTTATTTTTAAAAAGAAACTAGAGAAAATGTTTATTGATACTTAACAAATTGATCTGAAATGATCTCTCGCAAAAATTACAAAATAACTTTTACATTCTGGTACAGAGAAAGAACTAAAACCAGTTATCAACTATTGTGAATCTGTGGAGGAGATTTAAATTTTTTGACATTTCACTCCTCCCCCTAGTGGCCAGGACAAAAAGAGTACTGTATATTGTGTTGGAAAGCATCCCAGATTCTTCAAGTGCTACTAAGTGAGAGGCATTACACTTGGAATTTTTATATGAAAGATATTTCCTTTCTGTTTATTGGAGGCCTTTAATAAAGTAAATTTCTTGGGAAGCATAATTTATCATTCTCTGTGATTTCTTCCCACTGCTGAATCCACCAGTCTCTCCATATAGAGGGATTTAGAATCGTGGTTAAGAGCTCAAGGGATGATACCAAATTGCCCACATTCAAATCTTAATTCTGTTTTTTGCTAGTTATGGAACCTTACTCAGCAGGTAAGTGTCTTCTGTAAGATGAGGATGATAATAATATCAGTTTTATGGAGTTGTTGTGAGCATTAAGTACTTTAAGATACATGGAACTCCCAGAACAGGACCACTGCTACCCCGACAGCATACTGTCATTCAGCAACCTTAGTATTTAAAAAATTTGTATTTTAAAAACACAAACCAGAATTTGTTTCTGCTTAAAACTCATGTTTTGGCCAGGTGTAGTGGCTGACGCCTGTAATTCCAGCACTTTGGGTAGCTGAGGTGGGAGAATCTCTTGAATTCAGGAATTCAAGACCAGCCTGGACATGCAGTGAGATCACTACACTACAAAAAGTAAATAAATTAATGTGACACGGTGGCGCACACCTTTTCTCCCAGCTCCTTGGGAGGCTAAGGTGGAAGGGTTTCTTGAGCCTGGGAGGTTGAGGCTGCAGTGAGCCATGATGGCACCACTGCACTCTAGCCTGGGAAACAGAGCAAGACCCTGTCTCAAAAGACAAAAATAAAAATCAGTGTTTTGTGTGAGTGGGTTATTCAGATGCTGTATGTGATGAGTGCTGAAAGACTTTCTACTCAAAAATAGCTCCTTCCTAGGCAACTATTGAAGCTTGACAGTCTGCTTTTCCAGAGCCCTGTAACCACTGCTCCCCAATTTTGGAGACAGCCCTCACCAAGAACCTATTTTTACCCACAGATGGTGTCTGAGAGTAATTCGACTAGCAGCCCTGTACCTCCGCCACTTCTACATTTTTGTGCTAGCTTTGGGACCCTGGTATCCCCACCTCTCTAAACTTCATCCTTCTCATAACCTGCTGTGCTTGCACAGGTCTGTCTGTCCTTAGACTTTTGCTGCACTGTCTACTTTAGGCACCAGGATCCTCTGCAGGAAGTAGAATCTTTCCTGACTCTGAACTTAATCGGATGTGGATATTCATTACATGCTTAAGTTTTGCTACTTTTCTATCCCTGGTGTTGGACTGAGTCTTCATCCCCTATAATTTATCTGCATTCTGTTGGAGCTAGATAGACCACCCAATACTGCCATTTACCTAACTCTGAATAACATCTTCCTGCCAGGAGATAACCTGTTGATATGCCCTGCCTGTCAGACTAGAATTCCTTGGGAATTGTGGGAGCTTATGCTCCCTCAATTTAGACATATGCGATTGGCCAAATTCCATGGAGCAGATTTTATTTTGCCACAAAAACGGGTAATAGGTCTATTTCCTCTCCTAGCCCTCTCCTTCCACAAGTGTTCATACATGGTAAACTGACCAGAAAAGGCTCTAATCCTCCATCCCTTACCCCAAGAGGGCTCCAAGTCAGGTAAGCAGCACAGGAATTCAAACATATGCCCACATACTACTTATCTACATATGTATAAATTATAAAGCAAGGTAACAGACTTTAATAAAATCTATTCTACCCTCCTTCCATGAAAAATAGACCTTCAGAACAATAAAATGAAAATATATGTAAAGTTGTGGTTTTTCATACGAGCATAAATTGGCAAATTATTAAAGATGACTGAATTTAGTTATTATTGCACATTTGTCATTTAGTTGTTATTGTCTGGGTATTCTATTGATGAGTGATATAATAAAGATAATAATGCATACTTTTTTTTGTTTCATCTACCAGTATTTTGGAACAAAATGCATACATTTTTATACATTAATTTCATGAGATTCATTTCAGCAAATCACCAATTTTTTTTTATTGTTTTATTTAGAGACAGGGTCTTGCACTCACCCAGGCTGGAGTGCAGTGGCACAATCATAGCTCACTGACTGTAGCCTCAAACTCCTGTGCTTAAGCAATCCTCCTGCCTCAGCTTCCTGAGAAGCAGAGACTACAGGCACATGCTACCATACCCAAGTAATATTTTGTATTTTTTATAGAGATGAGGTCTTTCTGTGTTGTCTAGACTGGTCTTGAACTCCTGGCCTCAAGCAATCTTCCTGCCTTAGCCTCCTAATGTGTTAGGATTACAGGCATCAGTCACTGTGCCCAGCCAATTATGTTGTTGTCAAGATTTTTAAAATTTGTGTGCTAATGATAACCATGATCTAAAAGACTCAAAAATAAGGCCGGGCACGGTGGCTCATGCCTGTAATCCCAGCACTTTAGGAGGCTGAGGTGGGTGGATCACCTCAGGTGAGGAGACTGAGACCAGCCTGGCCAATATGGTGAAAAATCATCTTATTTTTATATAAAAATATAAAAATAAGCCAGGCGTGGTGGTGGGTGCCTATCATCCCAGCTACTATGGAGGCTGAGGCATGAGAATCACTTGAACCCAGGAGGCAGAGGTTGCAGTGAGCCAAGATTGCTCCACTGCACTCCACCCTGGGCAACAGAGCAAGACCCTGTTTTGAGGGAAAAAAAAAAAAAGCTGGGGACAGTGACTCACGCCTGTAATCCTAGCACTTTGGGAGGCCGAGGTGGGTGGATCATGAGGTCAAGAGATTGAGACCATCCTGGCCAACATGGTGAAGTCCTGCCTCTAAAAAGAAAAAAAAAAAAAGAATCATTTTATAATGTCCATCCTGGCTAACACGGTGAAACCCTGTCTCTACTAAAAACAGAAAAAAAAAATTAGCTGGGTGTGGTGGCACATACTTGTAGGACCAGCTACTCGGGAGGCTGAGGCAGAAGAATCACATGAACCCAGGAAGTGGAAGTTGCGATGAGCCGAGATCACATCATTGCCACTTGGGAGACAGAGCAAGACTCCGTCTCAAAAAAAAAAGATTCAAAATAAAATGTAACTGCATTCAAAGTATACAAAATTTGAGTATATTTGAATCAATAGTTATAAATTAAATATACCGCTGGCCGGGCATGGTGGCTCACACCTGTAATCCCAGCACTTTGGGAGGCCAAGGCAGGTGGATCTCCTGAGGTCAGGAGTTCAAGACCAGCCTGGCCAACATGGTGAAACCCTGTCTCAATAAATAAAAATAAATGAATGAATGAATTAATTAATTAATTATACAAATGCAACTTCAGGTACAGGCAATTTCATGCACTCTAAGTGCTCATCCCAGCACTTTGGGAGGGTGAGGCAGGATGCTCACTTGAGTTCAGGAATGATATAATAAAGACAATAATAATTAATATATTTTGTATGTTTATTTTCTGGTGTGCATTTCAGCAAATCATCAGTTATTTATTATTATTGTTGCTGTTTTAGAGTCAGAGTCCTGCTGTGTCACCCAGGCTGGAGTTCAGTGGCACAATGACAGCTCATGCAGCCTCAAAATCCAGGGCTCAAGCAATCCTCCTACCTCAGCCTCCAGAGTAGCAGAGACTGCAGGTGCATGCACCAGGCCCTGCTAATATTTTGCATTATTGTGTTCAATATCTATTGCCCCACATAAAAAATTGATGTCAGGCCAGGCATTTGGTGAGCACCTATAGTCTCAGCTACTTGGTAGGCTGAAGATGGAGGCTCAGTTCAAGCCAGGAATTTGAGGCTGTAGTGCATTATGATTGCACTTGTCAATAGCCACTGCATTCTAGCCTGGGCAATATAGCAAGACCCCATCTCTAAAAGATTTTTAAAAAATCATTGTCACGGTTAATATGCATTGTATTTAAACCTATGCAGTAGCCAGCTATGATGGTTAACACTGCGTATCAACCTGATTGGATTGAAGGATGAAGAGTATTATTTCTGGTTGTGTCTGTGAGGATGTTGCCAAAGGAGATTAACATTGAGTCAGTGGACTGGGATAGGCAGACCCCCCCTCAATCTGGTGGGCATCATCTAATCAGCTGCCAGCGCAGCTAGGATAAAGCAGGCAGAAGCTGGAAGGACTTGACTTGCTGAGGCTTCTGGCCTTCATCTTTGTCCCATGCTGGATGCTTCCTGCCCTCAGAGTCCAAGTTCTCCAGCTCTTGGACTCTCAGACTTATACCAGTGGTTTTCCAGGGGCTTTCGGGCCTTTGGCCAAAGACTTAAGGCTGCACTGTTGGCTTCCTTACTTTTGATGTTGTGGGACTCAGACTGGCTTCCTTTCTGCTCAGCTTGCAGGTGGCCTATTGTGAGACTTCATCTTGTGATCATGAGTCAATAATAACTCCTTAATAAACTCCCCTTCATATATACATCTAACCTATTAGTTCTGTCCCTCTAGAGAACCCTGACTAATACACCAGCTTCTAAGATGGCTTCCAATTGTCCTTACCTCCTGGTATTCATGCTATTTTGTAGTCTACTGCCACATTGAATCAGGGCTGTTCTGTATGACCAATAGAGTATGGTGGAAAAGATGCTGCATGACTTCCAAATCAAAATCATAGAATTCATTGAAGCTTCTCTCTTAATCTGAGATTGCCTGATTTGGAGGAAGCTGGCAAGCATGACATGAAACATTCAAGTAGCTCAGGAAAAGAGGCCCACATGGAGAGGAACTGAGGCTTCCTGCCAACACCCAGCACCAACTTGCCAGATATGTCAGTGAGTCATTTTGGAAGTAGATTTTCCAGCCTCAGTCAAACTTTCAGATAACTGTAGACTTAGTTGACATCGGATTACAACCTCATGAGACATTTAAAACCAGAGTAGTGAAGCCAAACGACTCCTGAATTTCTGATGATCAGAAATGGTGAGAGACAATACATGATTATTGATGTTTTAAGACACTAGGTTACAAGATGATTTTGTCATGCAACATTAGATAGTGAATGTAACTCACACATATTCATATATAAGAGTAAAATGAATTTCTTTTCATTGCAAAACGTTTCTCAGCTGCCATTGCAACTACTGCAAAAAAACACCAATTCATGAATAGCTCCAGAGCCACACATTGAAACATGAGTAAAAGCAGGAAAAATACATTTTTATTCTATTGCGAACCAATGCTTTTTTAGTGAAAGAATTTACTGCATTCATGCTGTTGAGAAAAAAGATCTGAAAAGTAAATTAATTTTTCTTTTCTTTCACTTAAAAACTTTTGTCACTCAAATCCTCCCCACACCACAGAGCATCGTCTCTCTCCAATGTCAGCAGCAGGACCACATAAATCTGTCAGCATTTTTTTTTTTTTTTGAGATGGAGTCTTGCTCTGTCATCAGGCTGGTGTGTAGTGGCAGGATCTCAGTTTACTGCAACCTCTGACTCCCAAGTTCAAGCAATTCTCCTGCCTCAGCCTCCCGACTAGCTGGGAATACAGGCACTCGCCACCACTCCCAGCTAATTTTTGTATTTTTAGTAGAGACAGGATTTCACCATGTTGGCCAAGATGGTCTTGATCTTCTGACCTTGTGATCTGCCTGCCTCGGTCTCCCAAAGTGCTGGGATTACAGGCATGAGCCACCACAGCCGGCCAATCTGTCAGCATTTAGAGGCAGTTGTCTTGTTTCAAGGACATGGGACAAGAGATGCAGAGTGGGGCCAGAATGGGCCCTGCGGCCTGAACGCTGTTGGTCAGAAGAACGGATATTTAGTGCCTGGGTTCTAGTGCAGTGAACACTGGATCCCAACTGCCAGAGGCACTCATGGGTTCTTTAACAAATACATGTGTCTGTGATATGTGATATATGTGGCTGTCTAAAGTGCAGGGCCCAAGGCAGAGGCCACCACTTACCTGGGCCTAAAGCTGGTACTGCAAGTGGACTCATTGTCCAGGTTCTGTGAAAAAAGGAATGATAGAGTGAAGAAGATATACAAGTTTGGCTGTATTGAGGAAATCGATGTTTTCATATATCCTGAGCAGCAATTTTGAGCCTTGACACTGACTGTTGCATACCATTTGGGGAACAGAGAAATCTCCTTTCCTCTGGTTCCATGTCTAATATTCCTAGCCTTTCTCTACCTCCTTCACTTACTGGTCCCTAAAGGATTTGAATGGAGAGTTTGGGAGAAGGAGCTGAGCACGCTCTTCTTCCTTTTCTCTTTGAGTATTGCCTGTCTGCAGGGTACACAGTCTCCTCTGCTTTTCCATGTAGTTGTCCACTACTGCCTGCGATGAGGTAGATAAGTTCAATTCACGGATGAAATAATAGGTAGCCCACCTGGCTAACACTTCTAATCGACATTCTTCGACTGCTTTTCATGGCAGTACAGGTGATATTTTTTGCTCTCCTGCTGCCTTACTCTTTCACTTCTCTCTCAGTTGGTTCCACATATGGACGTGAAACAGGGATATCGTTCACTGGGCCCTCTAAATCCCAGCATGCATGGTAGATGAGGTTCACAAGGGCATATGGTTTGAATACTGTATTTCTTTCATAGATGTGGCCATGTTTGGGCACAACCTTTAACTAATTCTCCATAACACAATTTAAACCATGGTTTCACTGGAGGCTCGGTGAGGGAGTGCAAAACAGAAAATAACTTCGAACTATGGCTCAAGCCCAGATATTTCCTGGGAGTCTCTGGCCAAGTTAGCTCCCCGCCTGGCTCTAGCACCACTATAATTAGTCTGAGGCAGCTCGCACTGTCCCCCAAAACCTACTTAGCCATTGTAATCTCTAGCATCTCTGCCTCAGAATCTAGACCCTATCAACCAGCCAGACCATGCTGAGTGCCATGGAGAGGAAGAACTTCTCACCTCTGAGCCACAGCTCACCTCTCCAGATCCTCAATTATTGTCCTGGTACTGACTTATTTCCAAATTGAGTGACCGTGGGAACATAGTTTTCTTTCAGAGAAAAAATCATTGCCATATATAAGTGTGAATTCTGGCCCTATAGTTCTTTTTTTTTTCTCTTTTTTGAGATGGACTGGCACAATCTCAGCTCACAGCAATCTCTGTAGGTTCAAGTGATTCTCTGGCCTCAGCCTCCAGAGTAGCTGGGATTATAGGCATCCACCACCACGCCTGGCTAATTTTTGTATTTTTGGTAGAGACAGGGTTTCACCATGGTGGCCAAGCTGGTCTCAATTTAAAAAATAAAATAAAAATAAAATAGAAATTTACCTTCTGAGCTGGTTTCATGAAAAAATTTTTTTAAAAAAATTATTTCCGGCCAGGCGCAGTGGCTCACACCTGTAATCCCAGCACTTTGGGAGGCCAAGGCGGGCGGATCACCTGAGGTCAGGAGTTCAAGACCAGCCTGGCCAACATGGTGAAACCCCGTCTCTATAAAAAAAATAAAAATTACAAAATTTTTAAAAAAAATTATTTCCTCACAGTTATAGAGCGTGGAAGTCTGAGACCAAGATGCCAGCATGATGGTCAAGCTCTGGTGAGCACTTCTTCCTAGCCTGCAGTTGGCTACCTTCTCACTATGTCTTCACATAGCACAGAGCAAGAGAGAGAGAAATCTCTCCCTCTTCTTGTACGGCTAGTCTTTTCAGATTAGGAACCTACTGCTACGATCTCATTTACCCATAATTATCTCTTAAAAATCCTATTTCCAGATACAGTCCCATGAGGATTAAGGCTTCAACATATGAATTTGGGAGGAGACACTAGTCAGTTCATAGCAGGAACCATGAAAAAATCATTGATACGTAATATTCTGTGGAAAAAAAGCAGAATACAAATTGATAAAATTGGACTCTCGGCCGGGTGCTGTGGCTCACGCCTGTAATCCCAGCACTTTGGGAGGCCGAGGTGGGCAGATCACAAGGTTAAGCAATTGAGACCATCCTGGTGGCCAACATGGTGAAACCCCATTTAAAAAAAAAAAAAAAAATTGGACTCTCATTTCTGGCAGTACAGCTAACTGGATATCCTGAAAAACTTTTCACTATAAAACATCTAGAGGCCAGGTGCAGTGACTCAAGTCTGTAATCCCAGTACTTTGGGAGACTGAGGAGGGTGGATCACAAGGTCAGGAGTTCAGGACCAGCCTGGCCAAGATAGTGAAACCCCGTCTCTACTAAAAATACAAAAATTAGCCGAGCATGTTGGCCGGCGCCTGTAATCCTAGCTACTCTGGAGGCTGAGGCAGGAGAATCACTTGAACCCGGGCGACAGAGGTTGCAGTGAGCCGAGATCGTGCCACTGCACCCCAGCCTGGGCGATAGAGACTCTGTCTCAAAATACTAAAATTAAAATAAAATTCAAAAAAAATCTAGAAAATATAATAAATGTGGTGGAGTTTTTTTTTGGTATGTTTGCTTGTTTGTTTTTTTAGACAAGGTCTTGCACTGTCATCCACGCTGGAGTGCAATGGTGTGAATGAACACAGCTCACTGCAGCCTCAACCTATTGGGTTCAAGTGATCCTCCTTCCTGAACCTCCTGAGTAGCTGGGACCACAGACATATGCCACTATGCCTGGCTAATATTTTTAAATGTTTTGTAGAGATGGGGTTTTGCCATGTTGCCCAGGCTGGTCTTGAACTTCTGGGCTCAAGCATTCCTTAGCCTCCCAAAGTGTTGGGACTACAGACGTGAGCCACTGCATTCAGCCAATTTTTAAAAAAATAGATAGCTGAACTTTTGCAAAAGAAAGAAATATCTGTAAGGGAAAGGTGGTGCAAGAGAAAGAAGAGAGAATATTAACAATTGAAAATTATTATTATTGGCCAGGTGCAGTGGCTCATGCCTGTAATCCCAGCACTTCAGGACGCCGAGGCGAGGGGATCACCTGAGGTTGGGAGTTCGAGACCAGCCTCACCAACATGGAGAAACCCCATCTCTGCTAAAAAAAATACAAACTTTGCCAGTTTGTATTGGCACATGCTTGTAATCCCAGCTACTCCAGAGGCTGACGCAGAAGAATCACTTAAACCGGAAGGTGGAGGTTGCGGTGAGCCTAGATTGTGCCATTGCACTCCAGCCTGGGCAGCAAGAGTAGAACTCTGTCTCAAAAAAAAAAAAAAAGAAGAAGAAGAAAATTGTTATTATCAACAATTTGAATTGTTAATAATAATTGAAAATTGAATATTAACAATTGAAAATTGTTAAAATTAAATGAGGTGTATACAGGTGTTCTTTAAAGTCGTCTTTCACTTTCCTGTGGGCTTGAAAATTTTCAAATAAAATCAGAGGAAGACAGCAACAAAAATGACAAAAATATAAACCTCAAATTCTGAACAGAGTATCGCATAAGACAGGAGAGAGGATGAAGGAAGGTCAAGTTAGTGAATTTCAAGTCCCTATATTCTGCAAGAGGGGTAGTGATAACTACTTTTTATAGGTAGAAATAAAGAAGCTATACATATTTCCTTTTTTAAAATTTCATGCTTTCATCTGAGATATTTTCAATTTCTAAGTGTGACTTCATGACTTTTAATGTCTGTCGTTAGTCCCAAAGACATTAGACATGCTTATACGAATATTTCTAAAAGTGGTAAAAAATATATTCAGAAAGATGTTTATCTCAGTATTGCTTATAGTAGCTTCACAAATTGCAAATGACCTAATTGAGGACTGGCTAAGTGAATTATGATACATATATTTAGAGTTATCCTATGAAATCATGAATAATGATATTCCTTCATATTTATTGCCAGAAAAATTTCATGATTGTGGTTGAGTAAAACTGGTTACAGAAGGTATATATTAGCTCATTTATATAAAAATCATTTTACTATATCCGTGATTATGACCATGGCTGTCTCTGGGTAACAATACTCTAGGTGATTTTTGCTTTGTACTTTCTACTTTTCTGTATTTAGATTGGCTTAAATGGGCATGTATCATTAAAAACCAAACAAACAAACAAACAAAACTAAAGCTATGCTTAAACATAAATGATAAAAAAAAAAAAATCAAGCTCTTTTTTGTTGTCTCTACTTCCCCCGGGCTCTATCAGCAAAGAAGTTTATGAAATCATTGCACCTGGAAGCGAAAGGAAAGCAAGGCAAGACCAGAGCATGGTTGTACGTCTTCCTCTTTTGTAAGCAGTTGAGCTTCTGCAGTCTGTAGTAGGACTTTAGTACACACACACACACACACACACACACACAAAATCGACTGTTTTTTTGTTGTTTGGAAGTTTGGAAGATGTGGCCTATTCCTGCCTGACAGGGAGATACACAGAGAAAGGGGTTATGATTTCCCTGGTTGATTTGAGTAAAATAAAGGTTCCCTAGGGCTCAGCTACCACTAGGATTTAGAAAATCAGCTGTGATCAAATAAGTACCCAAAGGCTATGGAACTCAATATCAAAGAATTCCGTTCAATCCCGGTACTCAAGATGACTTCTCCCTTCACATTTTTTCAACATTCCACCCAATTCATCTACCAGAATACTTTTTAGTTCCTTTCTCAGCAACTCATTTCTATTTTCTCTAAACCTTGCACTAGGGCACTGCTTCCAACAGGTTTTAGCAAAGTATGTAGGTGCACAGGTAAGCTTTTTCCAAGTTATGAGGCATGGGTACCTCCCAGGCTCAAAGACGAACCAACGTTCTTAGTGTTATGTAACCCACAGGCAGAGAAATGAATCTGAGAGTCTCTGAAGTATTCAATATTGAAATGTTTATTCTGACCCAAGTCACTTAGCCAAGCCTCCTGTTTGTACAGTTACGAGCACTTGTCCAATTTTCGACATCCTCAAAATCCATTTTCAAAATAATCTGAATTTTAAAATGTTAAAATCTTTGTTGAGAGTGCAGGATAGCCACTCTCAAACACTGTTAAAGGAAGTATAAATTTGTATAATCCTTCTGAAAGACAATTTGATAAAAGGTATTGCCGTGAACGGAATTGCATCCCCCTACCACTCCTCACAAATTCATTTGTTGCAGCCCTAACCCCCAGTGTGACTATATTTGGAGACAGGGCTTTTAAAGAGGTACATAAGGTTAGATGAGGTCGGAAGGTGGGGCCCTAATCTGATGGGACTGGTGTCTTTATAAGAAGAGGAAGAGAAACCTGAGCTCTGCTTCTTCCCATGCACCCAGAGGCAAGGCCATCTGAGTACACACCAAGCAGGCAGACATCTATAAGCCAGGAAGAGAGCCTTCACCAGAACCCGACTCTGGTTAGAGCATGCCTCTGAATGCAGGGCGTTGGTCTGTGTTACAATAGTGAAACGGATCTCAGAGTAGCCAATAGCAGCCAGTGAGGCAGCCTGACACCCACTGATCCAGGCTGTCCCCTAACTATGAGACCTATTTCTAATGTATTTGTTTCTTCATTTTTTTCCACCCTCAAAGTAGAAATATCTTTTCAAAAATGATTTTTAAAGTAGTATATATGCTCCCTGTAAACAATTAAAATAATGCAAAAGTATGTGAACTAAAGAGACTGTCTGCGCCTGTCTACTCTCTGTTTTAGTATTCTTACATAAAAATGATACATTCTGGCTAGGCGCAGTGGCTCATGCCTGTAATCCCAGAACTTTGGGAGCCCAAGGCTGGCATATCACTTGAGATCAGGAGTTCAAGACCAACCCAGCCAACATGGTGAAATCCTGTCTCTACTAAAAACACAAAAATTAGCCAGGCGTGGTGGTGGGTGCCTGTAATCTCAGCTACTTAGGAGGCTGAGGCAGGAGAATCGCTTGAACCTGGGGCACAATGGTTGCAGTGAGTCAAGATCTCGCAACTGCACTCCAGCCTGGGCAGCAGGGTAAAATGCCGTCTCAAAAAAAAAAAAAAAAAGATAAATTCTATCCATAGTTTGGAATAATATGGTTCTTCACTCAATAACATATATTGGCTGTCTTTCAATGTCAAACGTGTACTGGGTGTCTAAAAAGTTGGGAAATCTGAAATAAATTAATTTTATTGTAAAAACTGTGGTAAAATATTCATAATCTAAAGTTTATCATTTTAGTCATTTTTAGGTAAACAGTTCATTAAGTACATTCATAATGTTGTGCAACCATCACCACTAAGATAAACTTATTTTTAAATAAGCCACCATACCTGATGGTAAACAGTTTTATAAGTTGTTTTAACAGAGACTTGCCTATGTGATACAATTTAACAGCTGGCAAAAAAACTACCCATCCAAACCATCTTTTGTAATGACCAGCAGGTAATTTACATTTTCAATTAATATTCTCAGTATATTTTTTTCTTTTTTTTTTCCCTGAGACGGAGTCTCGCTCTGTCGCCAGGCTGGAGTGCAGTGGCGAAATCTTGGCTCACTGCAAGCTTCACTTCTGGATTCGAGGGATTCTCCTGCCTCAGCCTCTCCAGCAGCTGGGATTAGTGGCGCGCACCACCACACCCAGCTAATTTTTGTATTTTTAGTAGAGACAGAGTTTCACCATGTTGGCCAGGATGATCTCGATTTCCTGACCTCGTGATCCACCCTCCTTGGCTTACCAAAGTGTTGGAATTACAGGTGTTAGCCACTGCCCCTGGCCTGAATATATTTTTTTCAACCTCCAGATAGCATTTCGGGTAAAAGATCTCTACATTTAAAGTAACGGGCCCAAACATTAATCTGAACAAACCAAAATAAATATACTATTTTCCTTGTATTTCCAAGCCTTGTGGACACTATAGTGCTGGAGGCAGGCAGGAGGTGGAGAAAAGTGAACAGGGGTTCTGAAGCCTTAGCTCAGATACATATTGAATTTGTAACTTTGGACAAGTTAACCTCTCTGTGTTCTATTATTGTTTGATTCTTCTTTCATCCTACATTGTAGTGATCTCCAGAGAGTTTTACTCTTTTCTCTACCCTGGTAAGCCCAGGGAATTTTTTTTTTTTTTTAATGAGATAGAGTCTCGCTCTGTTGCCCAGGCTGTAGTACAATGAATGGTGCAGTCTCGGCTCATTGCAACCTCCACCTCCTGGGTTCAAGGGATTCTCCTGCCTCAGCCTCCCGAGTAGCTGTAACTACAGGCACCCACCACCACACCTGGCTAATTTTTGTATTTTTAGTAGAGACAGGGTTTCACCATGTTGGCAAGGCTGGTCTCAAACTCCTGACCTCAGGTGATCTGCCTGCCGAAACCTCCCAAAGTGCTGGGATTACAGGTGTGAGCCACCATGCCTGGCGGTAAACAGTTTTATAAGTTGTTTAAACAGAGACTTGCCTGTGTGATACAATTTAACAGATGGCAAAAGAACTACCCATCCAAACCATCTTTTGTAATGACCTGCCATATTGCATGACATTCCAACTTGACATCACTCCTCAGCAGAACTGGCCTCATGGATGTGCAACTTGTGTGAATGCTCATGTCCCAATGCTTAGAAGGGCCCTGTACTTTGTTTAGTGTTCTGCGGTTGCCATCCTAAAATTCTTAATAAATTTTCAGTTAGTACACAAGGGGCCCTACATTTTATTTTGCCTTAGGCACCACAAATTATTTAGCCAGTCTTTTGAGTGAAAGCATTGTCTTCAGAAGGGTTTGTTGTTGTTGTTGTTTGTTTGTTTGTTTTTTGAAGGAGTCTTGCTTTGTCACCTGGAGTGCAATGGCACAATCTCGGCTGACTGCAGCCTCCACCTCCTAGGTTCAAGTGATTCTCCTGCCTTAGCCTCCCAAGTAGCTGGGATTACAGATGCCTGCCACTACACCTGGCTAATTTTTTTTTTTTTTTGTATTTTTAGTAGAGACGGGGTTTTGCCATGTTGGTCAGGCTGGTCTCGAACTCTTGACTTAGCGTGATCTGAACTCCTGACTTTGCCTGATCTGAACTCCTGACTTTGCGTGATCTCAACTCCTGACTGGGTGATCGCCTCAGCCTCCCAAAGTGTTGGGATTACAGGCGTGAGCCACCTCGCCTGGCCCGCAAACTTATCTCTTAACCATGAGAATCCTATTGTGAAAACTGTCAGAATCAAAATGGAGTCACTGTGAGAAAGAAAGGAAGGAAGGAAGGAAAGGAAGGAAAGGAAGGAAAGAAGAAAGAGACCAGAGGAGGGTGAGCGGCGCGGCAGAGCGCGGCGCTTGAGGTTTTGGTATGAACAGGATTCGGATTCACATCTTGCCAACCAATCGGGGGAGGATCACTCCCATGCCCAGATCTCAGGAACCTCTGTCCTGTGCATTCACTCATCGTCCATGCTCTCAGCCTCGTCTGGAGGGGCAGGAGTTTTGCATTAAGCATATCCTGGAAGACAAAAATGCACCGTTCAAGCAGTGTAGTTAATATCGACGAAGAATAGAAAAAGATGTCCCAATGCTGCCCCAAAGCCAGAGAAGAAATGGGGTGTCCTTCTGTGCTGAACATGTCCGTAGGAATGCCCTGGCACTTCATGCTCAAATGAAGAAGACCAGCCCAGGGCCTATGGGTGAAACACTCCTATGCCAGCTGAGCTCATATGCTAAGACAGAGCTGGGGTCTCAGACTCCAGAAAGTAGTCGCAGTGAAGCCAGCCAAATATTAGATGAAGACAGCTGGAGTGATGCGGAGCAGGAACCCATTACTGTGGATCAGACATGGAGAGGTGACCCTGACAGTGAAGCTGATAGCATAAACAGTGATCAAGAAGATCCCCTAAAACATGCTGGTGTCTACACGGCAGAAGTGGCCCTGATTATGCGTGAGAAGCTAATTCGTTTACAGTCTTTGTACATTGATCAGTTTAAACGACTTCAGCATCTACTCAATGAGAAGAAGCACCGGTACTTACATAATCACAAAGTGGAACATGACGCTCTAGGCAGTAGTCTGCTGACTGGCCCAGAGGGACTTTTGGCCAAAGAACAAGAGAACTTAAAACGATTAAAATGTCTGTGTCGATACCGCCAGCGATATGGGATGGAAGCCTTACTGCATAGGCAGTTGAAAGAACGCAGAATACTGGCCACAGATGGTGCCACCCAACAGGCCCATACCACTCATTCCAGTCAGAGGTGCTTGGCCTTTGTGGATGATGTTTGCTGTTCCAATCAGTCTCTTCCAATGACCAGACACTGCCTTACCCATATTTGTCAGGATACGAATCAGGTTCTCTTCAAGTGCTGCCAGGGATCTGAAGAGGTACCCTGCAACAAATCTGTTCCTGTAAGCCTCTCTGAGGATCCCTGCTGCCCACTCCATTTCCAGTTGCCTCCTCAGATATATAAGCCCGAGTAGGACTTGGATGTTGTGGGTGATGGTATGCAGTGTCCTCCTTCACCTTTGCTTTTTGATCCTTCACTAACCCTTGAAGATCATTTAGTCAAAGAAATTGCTGAAGACCCAGTGGATATTTTGGGCCTGATGCAGATGGCTGGAGATGGGTGCAGATCCCAGGGATCTCGAAATTCTGAGAAAGCTTCTGCACCATTGTCTCAGAGTGGATTGGCTACTGCAAATGGGAAGCCAGAACCCACTTCTATTAGTTGATAGTTTGTTTTGGCAACCATTTTACTTTGGCAGATTTAAATTTCTCATTCTTCAGAGAAGTATTTCTGATCACCTCTCACAAAACACAGGCAACTCTACTACCTTGTTTTTCTTCTGGATTGAGTATTACAGTCAGACATAAAACCAAATTTTGAGGAAATGGTCTGATACTTTTCAAAAGTTGTGGGTTTCTTGGAAGACAAAGAGCTTCGATAATCCCTATCAAAGCTTCTGGGATTATTTGGGAGACTGTACCTAAAAGGAAAGAGGAGCCTTTGTAATGGGATTTCCCAAGTCATGGATAGAACTCCACTTACGTAGCTAGGTGGGAGCTGTCTGCGTGAGTGGTGTCTTTGAGATATTGATGGCCCTAATATCTGGTTATCTCTATCTAAAGGCCTGCAGTTCAGCGTTTCTTCATCTCTACTTAGTTGAGCAGTCTTGAACCCCTTTCCCTGGTGAACTCTGGCTTTTATCCTCTGACAAAATAGCCCACAGGACTGAGTCCTCCTTATCTATCTTGCTTTTAACCTATGTAAATTTCTGTGGTGGCCATCTTATGTAAAATATAGTAAAAATTTATTGTATGTAGTTTCTATTAAATGTTGAAGAAAATGTTTAAAAAAAGAAAGAAGGAAAGGAAGGAAGGAAGGAAAAGAAAGAAAGAAAGGAAGGAAGGAAAGAAAACAATAACAACAACAACAACAAAAAAACACAAAAAAAACTGAAACGAAACCCTGACAAATAGAGCTGGGAAAGGCTATGAAGGGAGTGTTTTCTCATGAATAAATGCTGAAAGATACAAACTATTACAAAAGACGCTGCAAAAACCACAGTCTTGCACAAAGGCCATCATGCAGATGTTCTGTGAGGACATCTGCTCAGCAACTGCCTGTCCAACCTTGGATTGACGTCACCCTTGTCATTGATCTTTGTAGCCAAGGATAATCATCTCAAAACAATTATGTAATCCTTCTCATGTTTTCTTTAAAAACCTTTGTTTTTCTTTATGTGATGGTTAATATTAGGTGTCAACTTGACTGGATTGAGAGATGCCTAAATGGCTGGTAAAGCATTATTTCTGTAAGGGTGTTTTCAGAGGAGATTGACATGTGAGTCAGTGAACTGGCAGAGGGTGGTGCACACACACCCGCCCTCAATGTGGGTGGGCACCATCCAATCCACTGCCAGCCCGGCTAGAACAAAGCAGGCAGGAGAAGGGATATCAGCTTTCTGAGTGCTCTCTCTGTTTCTCTCTTTCTGTTTTTCTCTCTTTCTCCCTTCCCATGCCAGATATTTGCTTCCTCTCCTCCTACTCTTGGACAGTTCTTTGCCTTTAGACTCTGGGACTTGCACCAATGGTCTCGCAGGGGCTCTTGGGCCTTTTAGGCTGCGGACTGAGAACTGCATTCTTGGCTTCCCTGGTTTTGAGGCTTTCAGACTTGGACTGAGCCACACTATCAGCTTTTCTCTTTCCCCACCTTACAGAGGGCCTATTGTGGGACTTTGCCTTTTAATTGCTTGAGCCAGTTCTCCCTAATAAACTCCCTTTTATACATACATATATCCTATTGGTTCTGCCCCTCTGGAGACCCTAATACACTTTACTTCCATGAATACGCACATTGTTTACTACGGCATGCATATTCCCACTGAATATGCATGTTTTTTTTAACATGGAAGTCTTTCAATAAATGTCCTATTCCTGAATAAACATCATTTTCTTTTAGAGAGCCTCTCTCTGTTATTTAGGTTGACATTATCTATAGGAATCACCACTTTTTGAGTATGAGACATAACACCTTGGTTCCACTGTTGGCAACATAGTTCAATTTGGTTAAGTGTCAAGGACACTTTACAAACTGAAACCTGTAAAGTGATGGCTAATTTACCTTCGCTTCTCACAGCGCAGAGTGTCTCTCCTGGGAGTCAGCTTTGTCCATTTGAGTTTGGGTCATGGAGGACAGAAGTGAAGTCAAGGGTATGCTGGGGAAGGAACTCTGAGCGGCCGTTCACAGTGTGTCCTTGACAGCACTTGTATTCCCTATTGTATGAGTGTCTCTGCTCCACATGTTTCTGAACCAGCACTTTTTCCCCTTCCCACCCAGTTATAGTCCCATTAGAAGGAACTATGTTTTCCACTGTTCCTCTCCACCACTGCAGCAGATAAACAGAGAAGGCAATGGGACTGTCATCAAAGACATAGAACAAATTTAAACAAGCATTCTCTTTTGTCAGAACAACTTTTAAAAATTTCAACATTAGTGTACACCCTGTCTAATGAGAATGCAAGCAAACTTGGTTTTGTTGACCTATAAAAGAGTGTTGACAGTCACTAAATCAGAAATATTAGGAATTTAAAAGGTCTTGGAAAAGAAGAATGAGACAAATCAATTTTTTTTTCTTTTTTGAGATGGAATTTCACTCTTGTTGCCCAGGCTGGAGGGCAGTGATCTCCATTCTGGGCTCACTGCAACCTCTGCCTCCCAGGTTCAACCGATTCACCAGCCTCAGCCTTCAGAGTAGCTGGGATTACAGGCTCCCGCCACCGCACCTGCCTTATTTTTTCCGTTTTTAGTGGAGATGGGTTTCACCACGTTGACCGGGCTAGTCTCGAACTCCTGACTCAGGCAATTTTCCCGCCTCGGCCTCCCAAAGTGCTGGAATTACAGGTGTGAGCCACCGTGCCCAACCTTTTTTTTTTTTTTTGAGACAGAGTCTCACTCTGTCTCCTGGGCTGGAGTGCAGTGGTGTCATTTCAGTTCACTGAAACCTCTGCCTCCCAGGTTCAAGCAATTCTACCTCAGCCTCCCGACTAGCTGGGACTACAGGAACAGGCTGCCACGCCCAGATAATTTTTGCATTTTAGTAGAGACCGGGTTTCACCGTGTTGCCCAGGCTGGTCTCGAACTCCTGAGCTTGGGCAATCCGCCCACTTTGGCCTCCCAAAGTGCTAGGATTACAGGCGTGAGCCAACACCCCCAGCCGAAACAAATCTAATTTTCAGACGTGCTGTTGTCAGTGTAATAAAAATGAAGTCCTTTTGAATTCCACAGATTTTTTCCCCACAGTTTCAAGCTCTGTCAGGCTGCTTGAGAATAACTTGCCTAGGTGTGTACTGAAAGATTTAAACAGAAGAGGGCACCAAGTCAGAGAGCTTCAAACACGGAGCTCACCAGAGGGAGGGAACGGGAGAGAGAAGATGTGAGTGAAGGTGAGGGAGAGGGAGAAAAATGAAGCAAAGGGATAGAGGGACAATTGATTGATGGGGATTTATAATCAAACTCAACTGTAATTTGTAACGGAAAACTGCAAGTCAGGAAGGAAGTGAATATTCGTGTGATTTCTCTTTCTATGCTGGAAAGCAACTGGGATTTGCTGCATAAGGGAGGGTTTCAGAATCTGTGAGTGATGTTGCAAAGGAGAGGTCAACTTGAGAGGACTGAAAGAGGTAGACTGCACACTAAATATACGTGCCAAGTGTAAACAAAGTGTTAAAAAAATTTTTTTTAACATGGAAGTCTTTCAATAAATTTTATAAAATTCTATTCTAGAAGGAAAAATATCATAGTTTACTTATTTTTCTACATTGGAAAATTACTTTTCAAATATTGTAGATAGATTATTGGGACGAGGGTCAGGGAATTTAGTTTTTCTAGTTAAATCTATCCAGTAAAACTTCATAAAATGATGGAACAAATTTTAGGGTCATACAGTTCAAAACAAATATTTCAATTTCCCATTGTAAAAATAATTTTATTTTTACATCTGAGATTTTCCTTCTCTGAGTGAACTGCCCACACTGTTCCCCATTGCAGGACATTTGAACAAGGGCTAAGCTCTTCCTACTGTAAGAGGGCCTGTTCAGAGCAGCACTGTCCAGCAGAAATAGAATGCCAACTCTGTTTGTAATTTTCAATATTTTAGTTGTCACGTGTTTTATTTTTTATTTTTTTGAGATGGAGTCTTGCACTGTTGCCTAGGCTGGAGTGCAATGGCCTCTGCCTCCTGGGTTCCAGTGATTCTCCTGCCTCAGCCTCCTGAGTAGCTGGGACTACAGGTGCATGCCACCACACCCAGCTAATTTTCATATTTTTAGTAGAGATGGGGTTTCATTATGCTGGCCAGGCTGGTCTTGAACTCCTGACCCTGTGATCTGCCTGCCTCGGCTTCCCAAAGTGTTGGGATTACAGGCGTGAGCCACCGAACCTGGCCTACATTTTTTAAAACGTAAAAAGAAAGAGATGAAATTAATTTTTAAAATATATTTTACTTTACTCAGTAATTCAAAACATTACCTAATATCAGCCGGGCGCAATGGCTCATGCCTGTAATTCCAGCACTTTAGGAGGCCGAGGTGGGCAGATCACAAGGTCAGAAGTTCCAGACCAACCTGGCCAACATGGTGAAACCCTGTCTTTACAAAAAATATGAAAATTAGCTGGATGTAGTAGCATGCACCTGTAGTCCCAGCTACTCAGGAGGCTGAGGCAGGAGAATCCCTTGCACCCAGGAGGCGGAGATTGTAGTGAGTGGAGGTCACAGCACTGCACTCCAACCTGGGTGATAGAGCGAGACTCTGTCTCAAAAAAAAAAAATTACCTGATATCAAGTCATCAATGAACAGTTATTAATAAGTTATTTTACCAGCCGGGCACGGTGGCTCACGCCTGTAATCCCAGCACTTTGGGAGGCCGAGGTGGATGGATCACGCGGTCAGGAGTTTGAGACCAGCCTGATCAACATGGTGAAACCCTGTCTCTAATATGAAAAAAAAAATTATTTTACCTTCTTTTTTAGTACTAAGTCTTTGAAATATGGAGTATTTTACTCTTACAGCACATCTCAATTTGGATAAGCTATATTGAAAGGGCTCAAAAGCCACATATGGCTAAGTTGCTAGTGGACATTGCAGGTCCAGAACATATTATTTTTTGGTCATGGAAAAATATCCAACCAATCAGTTAAGTGGCAAATTTAACCATGTGTCTAAGCTGCACAGCCATCTAATTTAAATAGGCCCAATTTTATGTTAACCTTTAAAATAATTTAACAGTTACTAAAATTACTGAATATCCTTTCTACTCCTAATGTTTACAGGGTCCCTCACCCCTACTGGCCTTTGAATATAAGAATAAGAAAGGAAAGTTATAACATGAAAGTAATTTTATTTGCTTTTTCAACAAAATCGTTAAACTACTTTTGATATGTATATTTGGGGATCAGGGAAGTCATTTGTACACTGTCTTTAAGAATTGCATAGACACAATATTCAAAAGCTCTAAGAGTAAAAATCTGAGAGGCTGGTGTCTGAAGAATAGCAGTTGTTTTATAGACCAAAAACAGAAGTACAGGAAAAAAATTATAAGTGATTTACATTAATTTTATAAATACTGAACTTTTTTTTTTTTTTGAGACAGAGTCTCACTCTGTCACCCAGGCTGGAATGCAGTGGTGTGATCTCGGCTCACTGCAATCTCTGCCTCCCGGGGTTCAAGCAATTCTCCTGCCTCAGCCTCCTGAGTAGCTGGGACTACAGGCACACGCCACCATGCCCAGCTAATTTTTGTATTTTTAGTAGAGATGGGGTTTCACCATGTTGACCAGGATGGTCTTGATCTCTTGACCTCGTGATCCACCCGCCTCGGCCTCCCAAAGTGCTGGGATTACAGGCATGAGCCATCGCACCTGGCCTGAACTTATATTTTATAGTGACAATGCTATTATGCACATTTCTCCATAAAGATCAACATAACGCTGCAAGTTTTCTTTCACCTGCTACAGTTTTCTCTATTCTAGTAACCTAGTAGCATAGCTTCAAAATGCATTTAAAATTATTTTTCCTTTCTCTCTGGTCTCAAGATGTAACCTTGAAGCAAACTATGGAAACTTTTTTCCTTAGTCTGAAAATATAGCCATGAAGGCCAGGTGCAGTGGCTCATGCCTGTAATCCCAGCACTTTGGGAGGCCGAGGTGGGCGGATCATTTGAGGCCAGGACTTTGAGACCAGCCTGGCCAACATGGGGAAACCCTGTCTCTACTGAAAATACAAAAATTAGCCAGGCGTGGTAGTACCTGCCTGTAATCCCAGCTACTCTGGAGGCTGAGGCACGAGAATTGCTTGAGACTAGGAGGCTGAGGTTGCAGTGAGCCAAGATTGTGCCACTGCATTCCAGCCTGGGTGACAGAGTGAGACTCTATCTCAAAAAAAAAAAAAGAAAAGAAAAAAGCCAGGCACAGTGGCTCACGCCTATAATCCCAGCACTTTGGGAGGCCAAGGCAGGAGGATCATTTGAGGTCAGGAGTTCAAGACCAGCATGGCCAACATGGTGAAACCTTGTCTCTACTAAAAATACAAAAATTAGCAGGGCATGTTGGTACACTCCTGTAATCCCAGTTACTCAGGAAGCTGAGGCAGGAGAATTGCTTGAACCCGGAGGTGGAGGTTGTATTGAGCAGAGATCACTCCACTGCATTTCAGCCTGGGCAACAGAGCAAAACTCTGTTTAAAAATGTACATAGATAGATAGATTTATAGCTAGATAGATAAAGTATACTTTGAAGTTCCATGTCCCTCCCTTTGCCAGCATACATTCCCTTGTACTGTGTACACTTATCTAACTGTATGCTTGTTAAGAAATTTTAAAATTTGGGCCGGGCACGGTGGCTCACGCCTATAATCCCAGCACTTTTGGGAGGCTGAGGCAGTGGATCACGAGGTCAAGAGATCGAGACCATCCTGGTCAACATGGTGAAACCCTGTCTCTACTAAAAATACAAAAAAATTAGCTGGGCGTGGTGGCGCACGCCTGTAGTCCCAGCTACTGGGGAGTCTGAGGCAGGAGAATTGCTTGAACCCGGGAGGCAGAGGTTCCAGTGAGCCAAGATTGTACCACTGCACTCCAGCCTGGGTAACAAGAGCGAAACTCCATCTCAAAAAAAAAGAAATTTAAAAATTTTTAAATGAACCTGGCATGGAGGCCCAGCTGCAGAATTTGCTACCATTTAAAGACTGCTTCACAGAGAGGAGTGAAGGCAGAAAAAAAAAAAAAAAGACTGCCTCACAAGATGGGTAATCTGCAGCCTGGCCATGTGGAGATGGCTCCAGGTAGACCACAACTCAGGATAGCCATTAGAACAAGACATGCCGACCTGTGCATCCCGTGTTACTCTCGAATGTTTCCCATATGAAGGCTTGCCTGTTTAACCCATTCCCTCAGCCTAACACTTGAAATGGTCATTCAGAGGCATCAGCCTGGCCATTCCTCATCTGCTGGCATATAGATAATAAAGCTGGTTTCCTTTCACTTTATCTTACTTCTTGTGTATTGACTTCTAAGTGGTGAGCAACTGACTTGCCTTTGGTTACATTCTTCTCCTCTTAAATCAATAAATAAATACAAACGAGGCTACGATAGTCAGAATTTTAAAAATTGGCACCAATATTCCAGTAAACTTTTAAAAATAAATCCAATTATATTTTTAATTTTCACTACAATTTTATGCTCAGAATTGAATGGATTATAATTATTATTTGTTTTGTTGTTGTTGTTGTTTTTCTGAGACAGAGTTTCGCTCTTGTTGCCCAGGCTGGAGTGCAATGGCTCGATCTCGGCTCACCATAACCTCCGCCTCCCAGGTTCAAGTGATTCTCCTCCTCAGCCTCCCGAGGAGCTGGGATTACAGGCATGCACCATCACGCCTGGCTAATTTTATATTTTTAGTAGAGATGAGGTTTCTCCGTGTTGGTCAGGCTAGTCTCAAACTCCTGACCTTAGGTGATCCGCCCATCTCAGCCTCCCAAAGAGCTGGGATTACAGACATGAACCACCATGCCCAGCCAGATTATTATTTGAAATGAAGTTTTACTCTGTCACCCAGGCTGGAGTGCAGTGACGCAAGCTCAGCTCACTGCAATTTCCGCCTCCAGGGTTCCAGCGATTCTCCTGTCTCAGCCTTCCCGAGTAGGTGGGATTACAAGCATGCACCAACACACCCGGCTAATTTTTGTATTTTTAGTAGAGATGGATTTTTGCTATGTTGGCCAGACTGGTCTCAAACCCCCGACCTCAGGTAATCCACCCACCTTGGCCTCCCAAAGTGCTAGGATTATAGGCGTGAGCTACTGTACCTGGCCAAATTGAATGAATTATATGTGAATAATATAGTATTCAACTTTATTTGAAAAACAACATATTTTCTGAGTTGTATAAAGTTAACTTTCATAAAATTTTAGTATTTTTGAATTGTATGTAATAGGTTTGCCATCTCATGATGATCTGTGCAAGTTACTATGATTTATGAATCCATTGACCCTGGAATTCTAAATAAGAAATTACTCAACATGCTTGTTTACTGAGGACACTTGGGTAGTTGTTTCCAGTCCCCTCCCTCTACCGCAATCCTTTAGTTTGGACAGATACTTCTCTAACAGCAGGAATCTCTGGGTTAAATATGTCCAACACCCCTTCAGCTGGTTGCTCTGGCTTGAAATGAACCCACTGAACTTTATATCTAAAAACCAAAGGGGCCAGTCTAGAAAGAAATAATAGACTGTGCTGTTCATCTGCTTGCCTTTGCTGCCACCTTAACCTGTCTCCTTTTTTTCAAGATGCTCTTTAGATAATGGCTATTTCAAGGATTTGGGTTTTTTTTGGTCAATATTCATACCTACAATTTTTTATATTTGTTACTTCATAAAAAATAAAGAACACGAAGGAATTTCCTTGATAAAAAGGATTTCCTATTTTTCTTTTAGAAGTTTCTTTAGGCCGGATGCAGTGGCTCATGCTTGTAATCCCAGCACTTT
Source organism: Cacajao melanocephalus (assembly GCA_963573385.1). NCBI lineage: Eukaryota > Metazoa > Chordata > Mammalia > Primates > Pitheciidae > Cacajao > Cacajao melanocephalus. The sequence goes on from CAUYLG010025680.1 coordinate 32,445, forward strand.
GGAAGGCAGAGGTGGGAGGATTGTTTTAGCCTAGGAGTTCCAGAGCAGCCTGGGCAATAGAGTGAGACTCCTCTTTAGCAAAGCAAATTAAAAACTAAATACATAAAATAGAAGTTTATTTGCCCTGTACTTAACTTTGCTTAAAATCTTGCATACTTTGTTGTTAAAAAAGTCAAGTTAACATGCCCATTGTAAAAGATAACAAGGGATTGTCATTGTTTCCTTTTTTGGATTTGTCTTTTCTTCCTTTCTCTTTCTTTCCTTCACTATTATCCTTTGCTTTTCTAATCTCCACTTAATTTGAATGACACTGGATTCAGTAATGTCCAAGCAGCCTCTGAAAAATTTGGAGTTCAAAAAGTGACCACATGGAAACTGCAGCAGCTGTAACCTATTTATAAATTTGTGATTCTTCCCACTCAACTAGGATATTTGTAGACATTTAGAACCTTAATCATACCCTCTACAAAATTCTCTCCAAGGTTGAATGCTCTAAGTGATTCTACAAAATACACGCTATACCTCTTCAGAAAGAAGTGGTCTACACTCTCAGTTTAGCTTTTCATTTTCCCCTTTTGGACATTCCTTTTTAAGTAACGCTTATTTTTTTCTCCATCATTGTATATGTTGGTGCATCGAGAATATTCAGATTTATTGTTTCTTTGTAGGTTGTAAGGAAGTAAGGAAATTCATCCATCCTCACCATGAATTGACATGACATAAAGATTCTGGAGCTGGGACGAGAATATGGGTGTCCACATAGTGACCGGACAAGGACGTTTCTGAAACTGTATGTGTGGGATAAAGGATATGTTTATGAGTATGGGTGATGGCAGAGGAGGGTGTGCAGCCAAGGAGCAAACTTTATTGAGCATTTTTTTCCCCCTCTCAACATTTTCCTTTTTTTCTAGAAATAGCACTCCTGTTTTTGGTGAAAATTGATCCACTCTCACTCTATCCACAAGGTCCATGGACACTGTGAGGATGTGGGTCTGAGGACTGTAATGTCTCCTTTTAAACTTGAAGACTAGGCCAGGCGTGGTGGCTCACGCCTGTAATCCCAACACTTTGGGAGGCTGAGGCATGTGGATCACCTGAGGTCAGGAGTTCAAGACCAGCCTGACCAAAATGGTGAAACCCCGTCTCTATTAAAAAATACAAAAATTGGCCAGGCATGGTGGTGCATGCCTGTAATCCCAGCTACTTAGGAGGCTGAGGCAGGAGAATCTCTTGAACCCAGGAAGGGGAGGTTGCGGTGAGCTGAGATTGTGCCCCTGCACTCCAGCCTGGGCAACAAAAGCAAGACTGTATCTCAAAACAACAACAACAAAAAACTTTTTTTTTTTTTAAGATGGGATTTCACCATGTTGGTCAGGCTGGTCTTGAACTCTTGACCTCAGGTGATCCGCCCATCTTGGCCTCCAAAGTGCTTGGATTACAGGTGTGAGCCACCGCACCTGGCCTAGACTAGTCTTAAAGTTTATTGTTCTTGGCTGGGCGCCGTGGCTCATGCCTGTAATCCAAGCACTTTGGAGTCCAAGGCAGGCGGGTCACCTGAGGTCAGGAGTTCAAGACCAGCCTGACCAACATGGTGAAACCCCGTCTTTATAAAAAAAAAAAAAATTAAAAAAAAAAAAAGACTAGTCTAGCTGGGCATGGTGGCACGCTCCTGTAGTCCCAGCTACTCGGGACTTGAACCCAGCCAGAGACAGAGGTTGCAGTGAGCTGAGATTGCACCACTGCACTCCAGCCTGAGCGACAGAGTGAGACTCTGTCTCAAAAACACACACAAAAAAACAAAAATATTTGTGGGCATGGTGGCTCACAACTGTAATCCCAGCACTTTGGGAGGCCAGGTGGGTGGATCAGTAGGTCAGGAGGTCGAGACCAGTCTGGCCAACATAGTGAAACCCTGTCTCAATTAAAAATACAAAAAACTGGCCGGGCGTGGTGGCTCACGCCTGTAATCCAAGCACTTTGGAGGCCAAGGTGGGTGGATCACCTGAGATCCGGAGTTCAAGAACAGCCTGACCAACATGGTGAAACCCCGTCTTAAAAAAACAGAAAAACAAAAAACTTAGCCAGGTGTGGTGGTGCACACCTGTAGTCCCAGCTACTTGGGAGGCTGAGGCAGGAGAATCGCTTGAACCCCGGAGGTGGAGGTTGCAGTGAGCCGAGACCACACCACTGCACTACAGCCTGGGTGACAGAGTGAGACTCCATCTGAAAACAAAAAACAAAAAACAGAGTTCTGTTTGAGTCTTACCATGACAATGTAAATTAACAGCTTATCTTCACAGGTGCAAGACAAAGACAAGACTGGAACTCATTCTGCTGCCTACCCTGAGACAAATGCATATTTGACTTCTTCCTCTACTCTGTTTGCTTTTTGTTATGTAAAATGCAGATTTACTGAGCAGAGACAAATGCATAATTGACTGTTCCTCTACTCCCTCCTTTCACATGTAAAACATGGATTCGGTGATAGCTATTCAAAGCCTTACAAAAATGAAGATTCACCTCATTATCTGCCCTTTCCCATTTTTTTCCCTTCTTCCCCTCCCGCTCACTCTTTCCCCATTAAATAATGAAGTTCTCAAAACCCTCTTTGGAAAAAGCACAGGCCCGAATACTACTGAACTTGTGTTTCTTCTTCCCAGGCACATCCTCAATCTTGGCAAAATAAACCTCAAAATCAATTAAGATCTGTCTCAGACAGTTTTTGGTTTACATTAGGATACAAGGGGCCTGTCATGGTGGCTCACCCCTCAAATCTCAGGCCGAGGTAAGATGATTGCTCCAGCCCAGGAGTTTGAGACCAGCCTAGGTAATACAGTGACAGGATCTTTTTCTGTTGCCCAGTCTGGCGTACAGTGGTGGTTTCTACAAAAAATACAAAAATTAGCCAGGTGTGACAGCATACACCTGTAGTCCCAGCTACTTAGGAGGCTTAGGTGGGAAGATCACTTGGGCCCGGGAGATCAAAGCTGCAGTGGGCCTGCTTGCACCACTATACTCCAACCTGGGCAACAGAAGGAGATCCTGTCTCCAAAAAAAAAACTGATAGAAAAGTCACTCAGGTATTCATAAATATACATTTTCTTTCTTTCTTTCTTTCTTTCTTTTTTTTTTTTTAAAAAGAAAGGGTTTCACCATGTTGGTCAGGCTGGTCTTGAACTCCTGACCTCAGGTGATCCACCTGCCTTGGCCTCCCAAAGTGCTGGGATTACAGGCATGAGCCACCATGCCCAGCTTATACATTTCATTTATGAATTTGTAAAAGTTAAAATCAATACAATTCAATATTTGGGGAGAGAAAGGTGATTTTACAATAATTTTTCTTAAATATAAAAATAAGTCTTTTAATTTAAAAGAGTATGGGCCAGGCACAGTGGCTCACGCCTGTAATCTCAGCACTTTGGGAGGCTGAAGTGGGTGGATCACTTAAGGTCAGGCGTTCAAGGCCAACCTGGCCAACATGGTGAAACCCTGTCTCTACTACAAATACAAAAATTAGGCGAGGTGGCATGGGCCTGTAATCCCAGCTACTCAGGAGGTTGAGGCAGAAGAATTGCTGGAACATGGGAGATGGAGGTTGCAGTGAGCTGAGATTGTACCACTGCACTCCAGCCTGGGTGACAGAGCAAGAATCAGTTAAAAAAAAAAAAGAGTATGTAAGTTTAGGAAATACGAATAAATATGTTTCCTCTTTAAAGCATTCCTCTTTAATAGTTTCTTCAAAGGTTAATTTACTTTAAAGCTTTTGCTAATAATCTTAAAATAGCTGTTAGTCATAATAAAGAAATAAGTGCATCCCATGTTCTTAGTTCTTGCACTTTAACTTAGATATTTGCCCTGAAATGCTTGGACAAGCCCAGGCAAGTCTTAGGGCATAGCTTATTCCTCTTCCTTATTTGGAAATATTACTGCTTCTCTAAGCATTCCTCAAGTTACTTCCTCTTTTCCTTTTTCTCCTCTGCCTTTACTTCTTTTTTTTTTTCACTTTTTTTTTTCACTTTTTTGTTTTGGTGCCATAACTCAGATATGTCTGCCTTTACTTCTTTAGAAAATTTCCAAGTTTTTAGCCAATCGGGTTAAGCATAGAATGTGAGGTCCTGTTCTGGCCAGTGGAAACTGGACACAGCAGTAGTGCGATTGCATCAGGTTATGAAAGTTATAAATGTCCCTATCTCCCTTGTTCAAGTGTGCTCTCCTGGGAAGACTATTGGCGAGTTGCACCCTTTCTGGAGGAAGTAAACTAGCCTTGATGAATAATTCATTGTCTCAGTGTGGATTTTTCTTGTTATAAACCTGTTTCCAACAGTAAGCTTGCCTTCTGAGAAAAATAAAAAGATTAAAATGAAAAAAACAAATAAAAGCATAAGTAAGCAGCCTGGATACGTTCACAAAACAATAAAGTATAATAGTGCGACTGCATTTGAATATAATTCTATAAGCCACAGGTTCCCAAGCCTCATAGGTTGGCTACTAATTTTTTATTTTATTTTATTTTGAGACAAGGTCTTGCTCTGTTACCAGGCTAGAGTACAGTGGCGTGATCATCACTCACTGCAGCCTCAAATTCCAGGGGTCGACTATTCTCCCACCTCAGCCTCCCGAGTAGCTGGGACTACAGGTGTGAACCACCACACCTGACTACAAACATTTTTTAACTTTTAAATAATGCGGTTGATCCTCTCTCACACAAGATACATTTGAAAGGAGGCTGTAGTAAGTAGCAATGATTTAGAGGCTCTTTTGAAGTAAGGTGGATTCTCCTGGCTGTCTCACAGAGGATGGTGGGATTACCTGAATGAGAGGGCAAACAAACCTGTAGCAGGGAACACCGGGCAGCCATTTGAACAAGTGGGTACCCAGATCCATCTGTAAGAGATTTACGTTTGCTGTACCAGCAAGAGTTCAAAACACAAATTGGAATCTTCCTTTTTCCAGCTTGCATCTTCTAACGAGTCTCAGTATGGTTAAAATGCCCAGATTCCCCTGAAAAACATCTTGGACAAGGCTGGGCCAAGCTCCTTCCACCTTTCCAAGGAAACCCTGTACTTGTCTTCCCCTTACCCCTCTCTGGCCTTGGTGTAAAGGGCAGGGTGGGAGGGGAAATCTCCTGTTCCTCTGAGCTCAGGATGCCAGGCACAGGTGTTCACTTGGTGGCAGCCACGCTGGTGCCTACTGGCTTCCTAATCTCCTGCATGCCCATTCCATGTCCCTAGGTACCTGCAGCTCTTCTGGGCTCCACTGTCACCACCAGCCCAGTGCCAGGCTATCCATGTGGCCTGCAACAAATTTTTGAGTAACTTCTTTTATTTTTTTTATTTTTTTTTTATAAAGACATGGTTTCACCATGTTGGTCAGGCTGGTCTTGAACTCCCAACCTCAGGTGATCCGCCCGCCTTGGCCTCCAAAGTGCTTGGTTACAGGCGTGAGCCACCACGCCCGGCCTATTTTTGAGTAACTTCTCTGTACCATACATTATTTGAGTCACTGATGAACACAAAGTTGTATAAAATAATGCTGCTGTCCCCAGGAAACTTGCAATAGAGAGGACACAATAGTGGCCTTCCTAATAATAATGAGCAACGCTTTTAGACTATTTACTTTGTGATAAGAACTGATATAAGTGCTTCTCAGTCAATCCTTTACAAGTATATGAAAGAGGCACTATTATTATCCCCATTTTACAGATGAGGAAACTAGGACATAGGACAAGTAATAATAGGGAATGTTTATAGAGCACCAATATAAGCCAGGACACTATTCTAAATGCTTTTTAAATATATATATTTTTTGAGATGGGGTTTCACCATGGCCAGGATGGTCTTGATCTCCTGACCTTGTGATTTGCTTGCCCCGGCCTCCCAAAACGCTGGGATTACAGGCATGAGTCACCGTGCCCGGCCACTTTTTAAATATTAACTCATCCAGGCACAGTGGCTCACGCCTGTAATCCCAGTACTTTGGGAGGCTGAGGAAGGTGGTTCACCTGAGGTCGGGAGTTTGAGACCAGCCTGGCCAACATGGTGAAACCTTGTCTTTACTAAAAATATAAAAAATTGGCTGGGCATGGTGGCTCACGTCTGTAATCCCAGCACTTTGGGAGGCTGAGGTGGGTGGATCACCTGAGGTCAGGAGTTCGAGACCAGCCTGACCAATATGGTGAAACCCCCTCTTTAAAAAAAAAAAAAGTATATATATATATATATATATATATAAAAAATTAGCTGGATGTGGTGGTGGGTGCCTGTAATCCCAGATACTTTGGAGGCTGAAGCAGGAGAATCACTTGAACCCAGGAGGTGGAGGTTACAGTGAGCTGACATCATGCCATTGCACTCTAGCCTGGGCAACAAGAGTGAAACTCTCTCTCAAAAAAAAATAAATAAATAAAATAAAATAAATATTAACTAATTTAGTCTTCACTAAAAACCTAGAAGGTAAGAATATTATTTTACAGGTTAATTTCATCTTTACAACAAGCTTATTAGTTAGGCCTTATTGTTGTTCCTTTTTGCAAGCATAAATGGAGATAAAGAAAAAATATGTGATTACATAACTTGGCCAAAGTTATGCAACTTTTATAAGGCCTGAAACTTAATACAATTTAAAGGAGGCCCTCTTTAAAAAAAAAAAAAGGAAACTACATGGGTGTCATGGGTGAAGTAAGAACTGAAAGCTACGGTGAATCAAAGGAAGGCAAAAATCACGCTTAGTTTGGAGGGTGGGAGGTGTGTTGGAAAATTAGGAAAAGCTTCAATGGTGGAGGTAATATTTGAGATGGCCCCTGAAGAATATGCAGCTCTGACAGAACAAGAAAGGGAATTTTGTGTAGAAGGAATATCCTGAGCAAAGGCATATAGGTGGGAAAGTTCAGGCGTAATCAGTGAGTAGCCATTTGCAACTGGTGCCAAGACTCCATCAAGAAAATTGGTGGGAAGTAAGCCTGGAAAGATAGACATGGGGTTATCTTACGTAGACCTTCAATGCCAGGATGAGGAGTCTGTACTCAGAGATTCTGAGTAATGACATCATCACAGCTATGCTTTAGGAAAATTAATCTGGAAAGGATGTATAAAGGTAATTGGAATTGGACACAGCATTAAGCCTACCAGTTATAGGGCTAATGTAGCAATCTGTGAAAAATATAACAGAACCTAGTTTGAGACCCTTTGGTTTGCAAAAAATGGAAACCAACTTGATATGGCCTATGCTAAAAAGGGAGACTATGCTGGGCACGGTGGCTCACATCTGTAATCCCAGCACTTTGGGAGGTTGGGGCGGGAAGATCACAAGGTCAAGAGATTGAGACCATCCTGGCCAACATGGTGAAAACCCGTCTCTACTAAAAATACAAAAAAATTAGCTGGGTGTGATGGCGTGCGCCTGTAGCCCCAGCTACTCAGGAGGCTGAGGCAGAAGAATTGCTTGAACCCGGGAGGCAGAGGTTGCACTGAGCAGAGATCGCACTACTGCATTCCAGCCTGGGCGACAAAGCGAGACTCTGTCTCAAAAAAAAAAAAAAAAAAAAGGGGGGGGAGAGTATTTGATAACAAAACAGATGATTCAGAGAATCCTTGGGCCAGTAGGCAGGTGGGCCTCAGGTTAATAAACATAAATTTCAGGGCCTGTTTTTTTTTTTTTTTTTTTTTTTCTGAGAGAGAGTCTCACTCTGTCATGATCTCGGCTCACTGCAACCTCCACCTCCCAGGTTCAAGTAATTCTCCTGCCTCAGCCTCCTGAGTAGCTGGGATTACAGGTGGCCACCACCACTCCCAGCCAACTTTTGTAACTTTAGTAGAGTTGGGGTTCCACTATGTTGGCCAGGCTGTTCTCAAACTCCTGAGCTCAGGTGATCCACCTTCCTTGACCTCCCAAAGTGCTAAGAATACAAGCGTGAGCCACCGTGCCCAGCCTTTTTTTTGGGGGGTTTTCTTGAGACAGAGTTTTGCTCTTGTCACCCAAGCTGGAATGCAATGGCGTGATCTTGGCTCACTGCAACCTTCACCTCCTTGGTTCGTGAGTAGCTGGGATTACAGGCACCTGCCGCCACATCTGGCTAATTTTTGTATTTTTAGTAGAGACAGGGTTTCACCATGTTGGCCAGGCTGCTCTCGAACTCCTGACCTCAGGTGATCTGCCCGCCTCGGCCTCCCAAAGTGCTGGGATTACAGGCTGAGCCACCGAGCCCGGCCAAGGCCTCTTACTGAAACTAACTATGTTACAGGACCTGGGATAGGTCCCAGAAATATGCTTGCATGGTCAAGGGTTGCTGTAAAATTGTAAAACTAAGACATTTAACTACAGTTGGTTAAGATGTCTGTTCATTCACTCATTCCTAGAGTTTCTCCTGGCCACCCCTGGCTGTTTTTTCTTTTGGCAGAGGAATGGAGGTTAGGAAACTGTCTCTACAACACTTGAGGTTGGGATACTTTTGCAACAATTACATATTTTCTTTTCAGACATTTTAGATGAACCATTTCTAATCATTAGGTGGAACATTTAAACGTACATGTCAACTTGGATTTTTCTTTAGGGTTACACGTACAAGATGGTCTATCCATTGTAAAACTGTTCAAGCTTTGTATCAATGGTGCAATAACAATTTGAGGATTCTAAGATACATATTTTGGCCATTCAGAAGAGAAATTTATATACAAATGAGATGTACAACATTTATTCAAAAAGTTGATAAAACTTGAATGTGCATTTTTTGTAGGTATGTACATGATATAGTTTGAATGGTTGTCCCCACCCAAATTTCATGTTGAATTGTAATCCCCAATGTTGGAGGTGGGGCCTGGTGGGAGTTGGATCATGGGGGCGAATCCCTCATGAATGGCTTGGGCCATCCTCTTGGTGATACTTGAACTCTCTGAGTTCACACAAGATCTGGTCATTTAAAAGTGCGTGGCACTGCACCGTCCCCCTACCCCACAATTCTTTCTCTTGATCCTGCTCCCACCCTGTGGGATGTCTGCTCCCCATTTGCCTTCTGCCATGATTGTAAGCTTCCGAAGACTTCTCGGAAGCAGATGCCTGCATTATGCTTCCTATACAGCCTGCAGAACTGTGAGCCAATTAAATCTCTTTTCTTATAAATTACCCAGTCTCAGGTATTTCTTTGTAGCAATGCAAAACAATTTAATACAGTACACATTTAGTTTTATTGTAACAAAGCAACTAGTACATTTTTAAAGTTCAAAACTGAGTATTATCTTTCCTTTCTATAAGCAAAAAGAAAATTTAGAAATAAACACCAACACTGGCCAGGGCAATCAGGCAAGAAAAAGAAATAAAAGGCATTTTGTTAGTAAAATAAATAAATAAACATGAACAAAATTACAATAGAGAATGACAATTCTAAATAATATCGTGTAAGTTCTTGTGAATCTCACATTGAGTGGCAGGGCTCCAGTCATCATCAGGAGAGAATTTATTTAAAAAGCGTCATCTTAAACTGCTAAGATGTCCATTAAACATCACAATTAAACTTGAATTTGCATTTAAAAAAATTGTATAGAAATAGAGATGAGGTCTCACTTTACTGTTCAGGCTGGTCTCGAACTCCTGACCTCAAGCAATCTTCCTACCTCGGCCTCCCAAGGTGCTGAGATTACAGGTGTGAGCCACTGTGCCAGGCCTGAATTTGTATTTTTTTTTTTTTTAAAGACGGTGATTCACCATGTTCGTCAGGCTGGTCTTGAACTCCCTACCTCAGGTGATCCACCCACCTTGGCTTCCGAAGTGCTTGGATTACAAGCGTGAGCCACCGCGCCCGGTCTGAATGTGCATTTTAACTGCAACTTGAAAAGACATTTGGGGACATTTCAAGAAAACAAATAGAACAAAAGACTCAGCTGGGCACGGTGGCTCACGCCTGTAATCCCAGCACTTTGGGAGGCCGAGGTGGGTGGACCGCGAGGTCAAGAGATCGAGACCATCCTGGCCAACATGGTGAAACCCCGTCTCTACTAAAAACACAAAAAAATTAGCTGGACATGGTGGTACGTGCCTGTAATCCCAGCTACTTGGGAGGCTGAGGCAGGAGAATTGCTTGAACCCAGGATATGGAGATTGCAGTGAGCTGAGATCCTGTCACTATACCCAGCCTGGTGAAAGAGCGAGATTCTGTCTCCAATAAATAAATAAATAAATAAATAAATAAATAAAAGAACAAATGACACCTGATTTGGATGGATGTGAAAAGTACCTTTTTGTCATTTTAAAATTTACTTACTAAATTTATTTATTCATTGTTTTGAATATATTTTATTAATATATTATATATTTCTTATTTACATATTTTTACATATATGTTTTATTTATATATATATATATTTAGAGATAGGGTCTTGCTCTGTTGTCCAGGCTTTAGTGGAGTGGTGAGATTACAAGTAGGCACCCATAGTCGCAGCTTTTTGGGAGACTGAGGCAAGAGAATCTGTTGAACCTAGTAGGCGGAGGTCGCAGTGAGCTGAGATTGCACCACTGCACTCCAGCCTGGGCAACAGATGGAGACCCTGTCTCAAAAAAAAAAAAAAACCAAAGCAATGGGCTGGGTAGAGTGGCTCACACCTGTAATTCCAGCACTTTGGGAGGCCAAGGTGGGATGATTGCTTGAGTTTGTGAGTTTGAGACCACCCTGGGCAACATGGCAAAATCTTGTCTCTACAAAAAATATGAAACTTAGTTGGCTGTGGTGGTGTGTGCCTGTAGTCCTAGCTACTTGGGAGGCTGAGGTTGGAGGATCTCTTGAACCCAGGAGGTTGAGGCTGCAGTGAGCCATGGCACCACTGTACTCCATTCTAGGCGACAGAGCAAGACTGTATCTCAAAAAAAAAAAAAAGTTATTTTTGGTGATTTAGTACACATTCTAAATAAATATTCACATTTGTACCTAATTTTGTATGCATAATTTTCCATTTTTTAAAAAAAGAGGACCTCCCTCAAATTGAATTAAGTTTCAGGTCTTATAAGAGGCGGATTGCCCCCAGCCATTAGAATGATCTGGATCCAGAAAGCTGCCAGGAACCTACACACTTCTCTCTGCTCTCTAATGTCTGAGTCTCTTTGTGGCAAAGTGACAGCAAAAGGGCTTTTCCTGCTTCTCAGTTTCCATATGGCAGACTATGATTCTCTCACAACCACCAGCATACAAAAATCCAGACACATTGAGACTGTAGATGGCCTGTTGGTCCCAGTTCTAAATTCCAGAAAGAACAGATATGATAGGCCCAGCTTAGATGAGGTACACCTTGCTGATTCAATCAGTCACCTATAGCCAAAGAGAGCAATGTCACATGGCAGAAGCATGGCTAAACTTGCTTCTGCCAGGGGCAGAACCAAGGCCTGATTGTCAGAGAATGAGGCTGGAATGAAAACGTGTGAGAACAGAAGGAATTGGTAGGGAGCCTCACCACTCATGAGATTAGACTGGTGAGTAAAACAAGAATGTAAAACAGGAGGAGAATGCTTTTATAGTCTAGTATGGGGGTAGAAGTGATCATCAAAGTGAGGGTCACAGTGGTAGCAGGTAAGTCAGTTGCTTGAAATTTGCTTTCTTGAGTTAATCCTTGGAGGCTTCGAGTTATATTTATTAAGTGAGGCTATATTCCCTTATACCATTTCAAGCTCATTTGTTGTCTGTTAAGACTTTTTTTTTTTTTTGGCCGGGCGTGGTGGCTCACGCCTGTAATCCAAGCACTTTGGAGGCCAAGGTGGGCAGATCATCTGAGGTTGGGAGTTCAAGACCATGGTGAAACCCCAGCTTTATAAAAAAAAAAAAATTTTTTTTTAATCCAACGCCGATTAAACATCTCAGGAGTCTGTTAAGATATTTTTAAGTCAGGCCGGGCGTGGTGGCTCACGCATGTAACACAAGCACTTTGGAGGCCAAGGTAGGCGGATCACCTGAGGTCGGGAGTTCAGGACCAGTCTGACCAACAATGGTGAAACCCCATTTAAAAAAAAAAAAAAGATATTTTTTAAGTCATGACCAGCCTGGCAATCATGGTGAAACCCTATCATTTTTAAGAAAAAAAAAAAAAAAAGATATTTTTTTAAGGAAATCTTTTACCTCTTTATAGAGTGTTAAGAATTTTTCAGACCTTTTATGGTGGCTTATGCCTGTAATCCCAGGACTTTGGGAGGCTGTAGTGGGAGGAGGCTTGAGCCCACAAGTTTGAGATCACCCTGGGCAACACAGTGAGACCCCATATCTATAAAAATAAATAAAATTTTATAAGGGAGATTTTTCATATACTACCCTTATAATGCTATCATTTCAGACTGATGTTAACTTCATAAGTCCTAAATCTTAAAAAAAAATAAAATGTTGGCCAGGTGTGGCGGCTCACGCTTATAATCCCAGTGCTTTGGGAGGCCGAGGTGGGTGGATCATGAGGTCAGGAGTTCAAGACCAGCCTGGTCATCACAGTGAAACCCCATCTCTACTAAAAATACAAAAATTAGCTGAGTGTGGTAGCAGGCGCCTATAATCCCAGCTACTTAGGAGGATGAGACAGGAGAATCGCTTGAACCTGGGAGGCGGAGGTTGTAGTGAACCAATATCACACCACTACACTCCAGCCTGGAAGACAGAGCTAGATTTTGTCATAAATAAAATAAAATAAAATAAAATAAAATAAAATAAAATGTTTGTTACCTAGTAGACCAAATGGCCTTAAGCCATTTGGAAACTGATCTCGGCTCAAGGCAACCTCTGCCTCCTAGGCTCAAGCGATTCTCCTGCCTCAGCCTCCAGAGTAGATGGGATTACAGGCATGTGCCACTGCCACCTGGCTAATTTTTGTATTTTTAGTAGAGACGGGGTTTCACTATATTGCCCAGGCTGGTCTTGAACTCCTGACCTCAAATGATTCGCCCACCTCAGCCTCTCAAAGTGTTGGGATTACAGGTGTGAGCCACTATGCCTGGCTTCTTTTTCTATTTTAATTAATTTTTTTTTTTGAGACAGGGTCTTGCTCTGTTGCCCAGGCTGGAATGCAGTGGCACGATCATGGCTCACTGCAGCCTCCACTTCCCGGCTCAGGTGATTCTCCCATCTCAGCCTTCTGAGTAGCTATGACCAGAGGTGCATGCCACAACACTGGCTAATTTTTGTACTTTTTGTAGAAATGGGTTTTGTCATGTTGCCCAGGCTGGTCTTGAACTCCTGAGCCAAGCGATCTGCCCACCTCAACCTCCCAAAGTAGTGGGATTATAGGTGTGAGCCACCATGCCCAGCCTTTCATCCTCTACTTTCTGGTATTCACATTTTAAAATATTTATTTTGCAATGGCATGCAAAAAGAAGAAAAAAAAATAAAAAAAAAATAAAATATTTATTTATGGGAGGTGGGGCACAATGGCTCATGCCTATAATCCCAATATTTTGGGAGGCTGAGGTAGGCAGATCACTTGAGGTCAGGAGTTCCACCAACCTGGCCAACATGGTGAAATCCTGACTCTACTAAAAATTTAAAAAAAAATTATTTCTGGGGAGTCATCTCACTATGTTGTCTGGACTGGAGAGCACTGGTGATTCACAGATGTGATCCCACTACTGATCAGCAGTTTTGACCTGTTCTATTTATTTTTTATTTTATTTTATTTTTTATTTTTTTAAGATGGGGTCTCACCATGATGGCCAGGCTGGTCTTGAACTCCTGATCTCAGGTGATCCACCCACCTCGGCCTCCCAAAGTGCTAGGATTACAGGCGTGAGCCACTGTGCCCGGCAACCTGTTCTATTTCTGACTGAGGCTGGTTCACTCCTCGTTAGCTATCCTGGTGGTCCTCCACTCCAATGATGCTGAACTTAGTGCAGATACCTGATGGATATAGAACACCACAGCCCAGAACTCCTGGGCTCAAGGGATCCTCCTGCCTCAGCCTCTTGAGTAGCTAAGACTACAGGTGTGTCTCCACCGCCGGGATGGTTCTCATATTTTAATCACGGTCTTCCTATGACCCTTTTACCCTCCATATTAATTGGCTTCTTGTCCTGGCTTAAAATTTCTCTCTCTCTGTCTTTTGCTTAGTAGTCAGTGTCACCAGCAGATATAGAAAGTCTGCTCAGACTTAATGTGGCATACAAGAAGGGAAGCAGGAAAAGCAGGATATAGAAGCCACAGGCTGGAGTAGAGGGAATTAGTTGGCAACTACCAGTGAAGGGAGTGTCTGGAGAGTGGGAGATAAGGAATATTGTCAGATGCAACCAAGCCCTTTGGCAATGCCTGGCATGTTAGCTGGAACATAAAGGCCAAACATACCTGGCATGGTGGCTTATGACTGTAGTTTGGGAGGCTAAGGTGGGAAGATCACTTGAGCCCAGGAGTTCAGGATCAGCCTGGGCAACATGGCAAAACCGTGTCTCTACAAAAAATGCAAAGGTTAGCTGGGCTTGGTGGCAGGCACCTGTGGTCACAGCTACTTGGGAGGCTGAGGTGAGAGGATCACCGAAGGCAGGGAAGCTGAGGGTGCAGTGAGCCGTGACTGCACCACTGCACTGCAGCCTGGGTGACAGATCTTGTCTCAAGGAAAAAAAAGGGCCAGGTGCAGTGGCTAATGCCTGTAATCCCAGCACTTTGGGAGGCCGAGATGGGTGGACCACCTGAGGTCAGGAGTTCAGGACCTGACCAACATAGATAAACTCCGTTTCTACTAAGAATACAAAATTAGCTGGGCATGGTGGTGCATGCCTGTAATCCTAGCTATTCGGGAGGCTGAGGCAGGAGAATCGCTTGAACCTGGGGGTGGAGATTGCAGTGAGCCTAGATCGCACCATTGCACTCCAGCCTGGGCAACAAGAATGAAACTCTGTCTTAAAAAAGGCCAAATGGGATTTCCAACTTTCTGGAATCCCCTCCCACACAGTGGGAGCTCCCTCCGGGATTTCACCTCTGGAATCCCCTTCCACACTTTTTGTGGAAGCCTTTCTCTTCTCCTTTCCTTCTCTTTTCTCTACCTAAATAAAATCACCTTTCTGCAACAACAACAACAAAAGGCCAAACAAGTGAGTCAGAATAAAGGGTGACAGCAGCCTCCTATGAATTTGGCAGAAGAGAACAAAAGGCGAAACAGAGAGTAATAATTTTCATTCTGTATGTTTTGACATGAACAGTTGGAGAAGAGCTGCCCTATATGTGTCAAAAAAGCATTTTAGGCTGAGTGCCATGTAATCTCAGTACTTTGGGAGGATGAGGCAGGAAGATCTTTTGAAGCCATGTGTTTGACTACCAGCCTGGGCAATGTGGCAAGATCCTGTCTTTAAAATAAATAAGTAAATAAATAAATAAAAATTAGCAGCCGGGCATGGTACCTCACGCCTGTAATCCCAGCACTTTGGGAGGCTGAGGCGGGTGGATTGCGAGGTCAGGAGATCGAGACCATCCTGGCTAACATGATGAAACCCCATCTTTATAAAAAATTTTAAAAATTCAGCAGGACGGTGGCCATGGAATTCGGAATCTGCTAAGGAGTAACAACTCACCTGCTGGGAAAAAAATAAAATTAAATTAAAAATTAAAAATTAAAAAATTAAAAAAATAGAAATAAAAAATATTAGCTGGGCATGATGACCTGTAATCTCAGCTATTCTGGAGGGTAAAGTCAGTGCACTCCAGCATGGGCAACAGAGATAGACAGAGATAGATCCTATCTCCAAAAAAAAAAAAGAAAAGAAAAGAAAAAGAAAATGAAAACAGCATTTTAATAATATGCTGTACTAGTGGTTAAGAAAGAGTACAGGCTCTGGAAATGGATTCAATATCCAACCCTGCCACCTACTGTATAACTTTGAACAAGTGACTTAACCTCTTTTAGCTTCTGCATCAACTATAAAATGGTGATAATACTTGTAAGATGAATAAACACAAGAAAACCTAGCAGTATATAAATAGAGGTTAATATTATTTTTGTTATTGCCATTATTATTTACTATTATTAAAATAATGGTACTTGTAGTAGTTAGCTGACAAACAGGAGAAAGCCCCAGAAAAGAAAGCAAATAAATCATGGGAAAACAAGCCTTTTGGTTCTTCTAATTTTTTTTTTTTTAGAATGATCTGAAAGTGAATGCAAAGAAACATTTCTATTAGCTCATTTTAACTTAGAAGCATGGAAGAGTCAGGGTTAAATACCTTTATTTATTTATTTATTTACTTATTTATTTTTATTTTTTTGGGATGGAGTCTTGCTCTGTCATCCAAGCTATAGTGCAGTGGCATGATCTTGGCTCACTGTAGCCTCCACCTCCTGGGTTCAGGTGATTCTCCTGCCTCAGCCTCCTGAGTAGCTGGGATTACAGGTGCACAGCATCATGCCCAGCTAATTTTTGCATTTTTAGTAGAGACGGGGTTTCACCATGTTGGTCAGGCTGGTCTCGAACTCCTGACCTTGTGATCTGTTCTCCTTGGCCTCCCAAAGTATTGGGATTACAGGCGTGAGCCACCCCGCCTGGCTATTTATTTTTTTAATTTTTTTTTTTCCTTGAGACCGAGTTTCTCTCTGTCACCCAGGCTGGAGTACAATGGCTAGATCTTGGCTTACTGCAACCTCTGCCTCCTGGGTTCAGGAGACTGTTCTGCCTCAGCCTCCCGAGTAACTGGGATTACAGGCGCCCACCACCATGCCTGGAGAATTTTTGTTTTTTTGTTTTTTCTTAATAAAAGATGGGGTTTCACCATAATGGCCAGGCTGGTCTTGAACTCCTGACCTCAGGTGATCCACCCACCTTGGCCTCCCAAAGTGCTGGATTACAGGCGTGAGCCACTGCGCCCGGGCGAATTTTTGTATTTTTAATACAGACTGAAGTTTCATCATGTTGGCCAGGCTGGTCTTGAACTCCTGACCTCAGGTGATACACCCACCTCGGCCTCCCAAGTGCTGGGATTACAGGCGTGAGCCACTGTGCCTGGTCAGTTAAATGCCTTTAAAAACTATGTGGCACAAATATGAAAGTTTGTTTCAAGTAGTTTCCCATATTTATCTTTGTGCTTTAATTAGCTAATGTAGCATTTATCCTGAATTTTATTAAGTAAAAAATTTTATTTTATTTTATTTTATTTATTTATTTTTTTGAGATGGAGTTTCGCTCTTGTTACCCAGGCTGGAGTGCAATGGCGCGATCTCGGCTCACTGCAACCTCCGTCTCTCGGGTTCAAGCAATTCTCCTGCCTCAGCCTCCTGAGTAGCTGGGACTTCAGGCGCACGCCACCATGCCCAGTTAATTTTTGTATTTTTAGTAGAGACGGGGTTTCACCATGTTGACCAGGATGGTCTTGACCTCTTGACCTCGTGATCCACACGCCTCGGCCTCCCAAAGTGCTGGGATTATAGGCGTGAGCCACCGTGCCTGGCTAAGTAAAAAATTTTATTAAGAAACTGTAAAGATTAAGATGATCAGCTATGCACTGTTGCTTATGCCTGTAATCCCAGCACTTTGAAAGGCCAAGGTGGGCGGATCACTTGAGGTCAGGAGTTCGAGACCCACCTGGAGAAGATGGGGGAAACCCGGTCTCAGTATTCGGCAGGAGAATTGCTTGAACCCAGGAGGTGGAGGTTGCAGTGAGCTGAAATTACACTATTGGACTCCAGCCTGGGTGACAAGAGCAAAGCTCTGTCTAAAAAAAAAAAAAATCTTAAATCACTAATAAAATGCCTTGATGTTCATTTAATTTTGACTTTTTTTTTTTTGAGACAGAGTCTAGCTCTGTCACCCAGGCTGGAATGCAGTGGTGCAATCTCAGCTCACTACAACCTCCGATTCCCAGGTTCAAACAATTATTGTGCCTCAGCCTCCCGAGTAGCTGGGACTATAGGTGTGTGCCATGACGCCCAGCTAATTTTTGTATTTTTAGTAGAGACGGGGTTTCACCATCTTGGCCAGGTTGGTCTTGAACTCCTCACTTCAAGTGATCCATCCACTTCGGTCTATCAAAATGCTGGGATTACAGGCGTGAGCCATTGTGCCCAGCCTTAATTTTGACTTTTAATCTTATAATAAATATATGGAAGTGAAATCTGCTAACAAAAGTTGTTTTAACATCAAAAACCTTAAAAATTCTAACTAGAAAAAAGTGTAATTCACCTTAAACATTTCAAATATTTTAATAAACCAATAAAATGTTCTTTAAAAGTAATTCATTTGTGGACAGAATAAAATTTTTCCAACTAAAGCACTATTTTAAAGACAAGTCTGCTTTTAAAATATATCAAGAACCGACTGGGTGTGGTGGCTTATGCCTATAATCCCAGCACTTTGGGAGGCCAAGGTGGGCAGATCACCTGAGGTTGGGAGTTTGAGACCAGCCTGACCAACATGGATAAACCCCATCTCTACTAAAAATACAAAATTAGCCAGGTGTGGTGGCACATGCCTGTAATTCCACCTACTCTGGAGGCTGAGGCAGGAGAATTGCTTGAACCCAGGAGGTGAAGGTTGCGGTGAGCCGAGATTGCACCATTGTACTCCAGTCTGGGCAACAAGAGGGAAACTCTGTCTCAAAAAAAAAAAAAAGTTATATATATATACACACACACACATATATATATCAAGAACTGAAATTATGAAATGATTTTAAGTACTTATTTTACTAGAAAACATTACAGGGTGAAGTTATAGATGCAACTCATGAGGATTTAACTTCCTTCTATATTCAAAAGTTTATACTTTCTACTTATTTATCTGATTGCTTTCAATGGTATAAATTTCTATTAATTTTTTGCATGCTACAAATTTCATCCTCAAAATTACTTCATTGGATTCTGGAAACTTAACCCATGCGCCCCAAATTATTTTGGGTTTGGTCATTCTCTCTAAAGCATCCCTCTTATAACTTATTTAATATACAATGTACAATACAATATACACTGTTTAAAAGATTCTGATTTATAAACGAAAATAAATGAAAAAAATAATAAAAGATTCTGATTTATAAAAGGCAAAAGAACACCTAAAATAAAAAGTGAGTTTGGGAGACTGGATTACTTTGCAGACCCAGAGCACAGGAGAGGTATGAATAATCTTTGTATGGAGGGTTGGATATTGTAGTTCACAAATGGTATAGGTTAACATCAGAATATTGCTCTTGGAGAGTTGTCCAGAACTACTCCTTCTTTTTTTTTTTTTTAAAGATGGGGTTTCACCATGTTGGTCAGGCTGGTCTTGAACTCCCGACCTCAGGTGATCCGCTCGCCTTGGCCTCCAAAGTGCCTGGATTACAGGCGTGAGCCACCATGCTTGGCCCAGAACTACTCCTTCTTTAAGGAGAGGCAAAGAAGAAATTTTTCTGGCTTTTCCTGTAAAGTCTACCTAGTAGTTGGTAACCAGGGAATCTGCTGACCTGAGAAGACGGAATCTGTTTTAAAGATTGTGTCAACACTCAAAATTCACTACTGAGTGAATGCCCTTGTGGCAGCCAGCTTCCAACATGGCCCTCAACGATCCCCATCTCCTAGTATAAATGTCCTTGTGTAGTACTCTCCCACACTGAATTAGGATCAATCTATGTGACCAATAGCATATAGCAGAAGAGAATGGTATGTGACTCCCCTGGTTAGGTCAGAAAAGGCAGCATAGCTTGCACCATATTTTCTTGGACTTGGAATATTATAAGGGAAAATTACCTCATTTAATCAAACGTAACTCAGCACTTCCAAAGATTTGCCTGAGAACATGAAGTGGCAGGTTGGGAGAGAGAAATGACTTCCTAGCCACCACTCAGAATTTTGTTTTCTCTTCTGTTCCTCATGTTGATTGTCACTGCCACCCCCATACTGAGTCCTAAAGGGTCCTTCTCCCATCTAACATTCTGATATAAAAACAGGGAAACCTCTTCCTTTGGTTAGTCTATCATATTGAAGGCAGAATGAAATTTTATTTATTTTTGAGACAGAATCTTACTCTGTCACTCAGGCTGCAATGCGGTGATGTGAGCAAAGCTCACTGCAACCTCAAACTCCTGGACTCGTGATCCTTCTGCCTCAGCCTCCTCAGTAGCTGGGACTACAGATGCACACCACGACACCTGGCTAACTTATTATTTTTTGTAGAGATGGGGTCTCGAACTATGTGATCCTCCTGCCTAGGCTGGTCTCAAACTTCTGGGCTCAGGTGATCCTCCCACCTTGGTCTCCCAAAGTGCTGGGATTACACATTTGAGCCACTGCACCCAGCCAAGGATAAAATAATTTAAAAAAAACAACAGTTTCGTATATATCGAAAAAAACAAAGGGAGAAATAATACAGAGAAAAGACGTATAAAAGCATTATGCCTAATCACATATTATATAATCCTATTTATGTTTAGTATATAAATATATGTATATGTACATACATGCACAGAAAAAGGTCTGGAAGCTTAAAGGCTAAATTTTCATTTATGGTTATCTGTGGAAAAGTGGAGGTAGGAGATGGCTGGGTAAGTGTGAAGGGTCAAGTGAGGAATGAGAAGAGAAATGGAGAGGAACGGGAACTTGGATTTAAAAAAGTTTAATTTAAATTATTTGAAAATTGATGAGAATGTGTTAATGAATCACTTGTGTAATGAAAAAATAAAATATAAAATAACATAAAAAAACCAAAGCAAAAGCAATCCAGTTACAACACAGAGATCTACTTACTATTCCATGAGCATTAGCTTGCTACTAGGACTACTGGCCACACTAGACTTTTCCTTCTGACCTCTGTTTTTTAGAATGCTTTGCTGTAAACCAGGGGTGTCCAATCTTTTGGCTTCCCAGGGCCACAGTGGAAGAATTATTATCTTGGGCCACACATTAAACACACTAACACTAATGATAGCAGGTGAGCTAAAAAAAAAAAATCACAAAAAAATATTTTAAGAAAGCTTACAAATTTGTGTTGAGCTGCATTCAAAGCCATCCAGGACCACATGCAGCCCGCGGGCCCTGGGTTGGACAAGCTTGCTGTAAAATTTCTGAGTTCTTTACTCAGCCAGCCTCCGTAAGGGATGTGTCTACGAACCATAGCCAAAGAGCTGCCTGAGAGACATCAGGCTAGGCACCTTCCAGGCCAATACCAAGGAAGCAGATTGCTCTCTCTGCTGCTGTTTCAGTCAGCTATCACAACACTAATTCTGGGAACCAACTACTCCAAAACACTATTTTTTTTTTTTTGAGACAGAATCTCACTCCGTCACCAGGAGCCAGGCTGGAGTGCAGTGGTGTGACCTCGGCTCACTGCAACCTCCGCCTCCCGGGTTCAAGCAATTCTCCTGCCTCAGCCTCCTGAGTAGCTGGGACTGCAGGCGCGCGCCACCAAGCCCAGCTAATTTTTTTGTATTTTTAGTAGAGACGGGGTTTCACCATGTTGGCCAGGATGGTCTCCTTCTCTTGACTTCGTGATCCGCCTGCCTCGGCCTCCCAAAGTGCTGGGATTACATGCGTGAGCCACCGCGCCCGGCCCCAAAACACTATTACTGCAAAACACGGCTTGAAACAACAATCCTTTATTCTTTGGGTTGCTAACCCCAAGATTGGAGTGGCTTCAGACCTGCTTTATACTTCTTGGACCAGCAAACTAGTCAGGTATGTTCTTTACATTGTGAAAAACAAGAGTACCAGAGAGGGAAGGAGAAACATGAAATACCTCTTGAGGCCAGTCTCAGAACTGTCACTGTCACTTCTGTCTATCTTTCTTTGGCTAAAAGCAAATGGAATGATCTAAGCCCAACATGAATAGGGTGGAGAAACATGCTATCTCTAATGAGAGGAACTACAAAGCCATATTTCAAAGGGCATGCATGTGTGGAGTAGTGAAAAATTGGGAACAAGAATGTTATCTACCACTGTTATCCACCTGGGACTTTCCAGCTTACTGCCAATTGGCAGTGGGAAAGAATTTCTTTTCAAAGTGGCTGACAACATAAATTATATGACTTGGCAGGTGATAACTGTTCATAAGAAAAGGAATCAGGCTTTGTCTTTGCCTTCTCCTTAGTATGCTATGTTATGGATATGCAATATTATTATTAATTCCTTACAAATATCAAAGTGGCAAGGGTTCCCATAAGTGGTAAGTTATTTTACAAGAAATGAGATAAAAAGACTCCCTTAGAAAGGGGTGCTATGTTTGCAGTATTCTGTTTATTGTGTATTAAAGATTTGAATGTTACCAACGTTTTATAAATTCTTTAGTTCAAAAGGGTGTCAATAGTCTCATGATTTAGAACTCAGGAATCCACACAACTTTGTCAAGAGTTAAGAGGATCTTTGATTAGCCATTATGCTCTTCAGGTTTCCCCTGTGTTTCAAGAGTAAAAATTTCTTAAGAATAGGAGCTCCTCAGAGTTGCTTTTTCTTTTTTTGAGGCGAGTCTGTCTCCCAGGCTGGAGTGCAGTGTCACAATCTCGGCTCACTGCAACCTCTGCCTCCTGGGTTCAAGCGATTTTTCAATCTCTCGAATAGCTGGGACTACAGGCATGTGCCACCACACCAGGCGAATTTTTGTATTTTTAGTAGAGATGGGGTTTCACGGTGTTAGCCAGGGTGGTCTTGAACTCCTGACCTCAGGCAATCCCCCACTCCACCCCACTCCACTCCCCGCCTCAGCCTTCCAAGTGCTGGGATTACAGGCGTGAGCCACCGCGCCCCGCCCAGAGTTGCTTTTTAAGATAGGAAAGGAAGACTCACTCCCAAGAAAATAGAGGCAACAACACTATTAAGAAAAGAAAGAGATCATTACATTATTAGGCTCTTCGGGGATTTAAATCTGGAGCCTCCTCCAGCTTTCTGACATTTGAGCGTTACTCTAGGATGATTTCCACAGCTTCTACGTCCCTTTCAAGCTATCGCTTATATTCCTCGGGGTTTCTTCTTTGCTTAAGACCGATTGTGAAGCAGTAAAAAAGAGTAACGCTGGAGCCAAGAAAGGAGCTGGTGAATACCGCACCAGGTGCCAGGTCCATCGCGGCGAGGCTGCAGGAGCCCGAGAGGGGAGCAAAATCAGCCCCGCGGGCACCGGGACAGGCAGTGCTCTTTGTTAAAGAAACAAATACAAGAAAACGCCGCGGCGGGGAATGGTGGTGGCGACGGAACAGACTGAGGCGTCCGTCTGCATAACTGTGCCTAAGAAAGCCCATTAAAGAGACGCTTCAACGCAGGGCAACCCAGGACACCATGTCATTGGCTTTTGTGCACTTGAAGGCGCGTGAGAGTGCCCTGCTCGAAGGCTCCCCTTTGTGTGAAAGTGTGGAAACCAGCGTGCAGCTACTGCTGGGTTTTCATTTTCGAATTCGTAGGCACTTGGACCAAAATACTCTCTCACTAAAACACTCTAATTCTCGCACCAACAACACTCAGACTTGAGTTACTTCTCCGTTGCTGACTGAGCGAGGAGCGACAAAGGCTTGGTGCGGGTGCCCGCAGTTCTCCTGGCAGCGCCAAAGGGCCGCCCGCCGCGCTCCGCAGCTGCGCGCTGGGCCCAGCCGCCCGACAGCCAGCAAACGCCGGCACCAACCGCCGCGCCGCCGGGCTGTTGGGCGGGTGGTAATTTCTGGGAATGGGGCGGGGTCGCGGGTGTACTACGCCCGGCAACTGCGAGCGGGGAGGAGGAGCGGGCGGCGCCGAGGGGCGCGAGGCTGGCGGGGCGGTGCGCCACGTGCGTCACCGGCCGGGGCGGGGCGGGCGTCGCGCTCCAGCCGCCAGCACCCCCACCTTTCACTCAGCCAAGGCTGAGGAGTGGGTACAGGAAGGACCGGGCTAGGAGTTTTTGCAAAACCTCGCTCCCTCGTAACTGTCAGACCGCGCGAGTGTGGGGTCGTCTGCGGAGAAGGGTGGGAGTCCTGAGTTGGGGATGCGGTGACGGCGGGGCCCGCGGGGGCCCTAGGGGGCGAGGGTGTGTGCGTGCGGTCCCCGCCGGCTGGGGGAAGCGGGCGGGCGGGCGCTGCAGGTGCACGCGCGGCCCCGTCGTCCTCACACGCCTGCCCCGTGCGGCGGAGCCCCCTGCACCAATCCCATGCTGGACTGGAGAGCGGGATGTGGGAGCCCCCGGGATGGGGAGCCCCGGGCAGGGAGCCGGACAAGTGACGAGAGTCTTTACCTGAGAAGGCGGGTTTGGGAGAAGTTGGGCGAGGAGAGGAGGGCGGGATTCAAGAGAGCAAAAGAGGCAGGTTCGGTGGGCTGGTGGGGGCCCGAGGGCGGCGGGGCCCCGCGGGGTATAAATAGCCGGCCCGCGTTTGACAGGCGCTGCGGTGACTGGCGGTGCCGCTCCGGCCCCCCCGTCGCGTGGGGAGGGGAGGAGCGCTCAGAGCAGGCGGGGAGGGGGAGGCGGACTCTAGTGTCCTGGTGGTGGCGGCTGGAGGCCGAGGGGGAGGAGCCGAGGCGGGGGGTGGAGGGAGCGGGCCGGGAGCGGGGCGGGGGCCACCATTGCTCCCCGCGCTGAGCTCTGTGTCGCCGCCGTAGCCTTGGCGGTTGGGGGTCGGTAGGGCGGCGCGGGCGGGGGGGCGCTGCGCGGGGTGGCGCGCCTCTGTTTTGTCTCCTCCTCTGCCTGTGGAGCGGCTCAGGCTGCTGGGGAGGCCCCGGCTCCCTCCGGACGCCCGGCCAACGGCGGCGGCGGCGGCTAGTCCGCGGCCCTGCTGAGAGGGAAAGGGACGCCGTGGTCTTCCTGGGCGACGGAGAGAGCAGGTAAGAGCGCGGGCAGCCAAGGCTGGTGAGAGGGAGCGCGGAGGGCGCGGCGATAAAGCCTAGCTGTCCCGAGTGCCGCCGCCTTCCTCCGCGCCCCCGCCCCGCGCTGGTGTTGTTTGCTTCGGGGTTTGCGGAGGGGTTTTCCGGTGGCTGTGGCGGTGACACCGGCCGGGCGCTGGGGGAAGGGGACTAAGTGTCCCCGGGCAACGGTCGCGGAGCGGGACTTAGAGAAAGGGGAAGGCGCGCTGCGCGCCTGCTCGCGGGGAGCGCGGGGCGCGGGGCAGGGCTGAGGGAAGAGGTTATGGACCCCGGCGGGGGGGGATGGGCCGAGCGCAGCTGGTCTCGCCGTGTTTACATCTCTGCGCGAGTCACCTCTTCCGAGAAGCGGACTGAACTGACCCGCCTCATCCCGCGGGGAGGCCAGGGCGGGGGTCCGGCTCCGGAGGAAGCGGGTCCTAGGAGGGTCTGTATAGGGCGGGAGTCTGCGGCCGGCGCCGGGGCTGAGCGGCGAGCTCGGGGCGGGACCTGGGAGGCTCCGGCCGCTCCGGGTGGCGGGGTGGGGGCTGGACACCAGTTTCCTTCCCTGTCTTGCCTGATCGCGGCTGCTTACCTTTCCTTCCCGGCGCTACTCGCTTGCACGTCAGGTTGTACTCGCCGTTCTTTTATTCTCCCTCTCCACGCCGGCACCCTGCTACCACCTCCCTCTATTCCCAGGGGGTAGGGAGGTTTGGCTCGGATCGGAATCTGTTTCTTAAAACAAAAACGGGCTTGCAACACGCGCGTCCAGTGACCGCCTTCTGGATCCTGGCGAAGCTGGCCCTCAGGGACCGCGCGACGGGATGGTCTAGGGGCTCGGGAGGAGGACGAGGAGGGTTCTGCCAGGGCTGGATGCTGTCTCTACCCCAGCGGCTTTGTGAGCAGGGCAGCCGAACCTTCTCTCTTGCTCCGTTTGGGCATTTTTATTCTATGTCAATAAAGGACCGAAAAAATATTCCGTAACACCAAGAATAATTCAGATCGCACAGTTTCTAATCTTTTACCTCTGCCACCGTCCTGGATGGGCTCTTTCTAGGAGCCAGTTTCGCTGCAGAATAGCCTTTAAGTTCTTAATACTTAATTAAATGAGGAAGAGAGGGACATGTCATTGTAAAACTGTTAAAAATTACCCCCTTTCTTATGTTCATGAACATTTACTTCAGCTTAATGGTTTAAGTTTTAATCCTGTGATGAGAGAACAGTAATCGTGTGTTTGATAATCAGATTTACTTTCCTTTTTATCTGTGATTCTCTACCCAGAAGTAAATTATGCACTTTATTTAGTGCCAGAATCACAAAAGTGTGTATGCTTTACTAAGAAAGGAATGGGTATTTGTGTTTCAGAGTTTCTTCAAAAGGTAGAATGACTTATGTAAGACTGGAAACCGTTAAATTACATTTAAGGGAATTTAGGAATAATAAAATTTTTTATAGAGCATAACAGTTTACAGAGTACATTCATGTAAATATTGAGACAGTATCTAGTAAACACATGAAATAGAAAATTGAAATATCCTGGACATTTGAAATTTGAATGTTTATGTCAATCTATTTTTAAGTTAGTGATTTAACTTATTGGATTAATCATTGCTCTTCATTTCAGACATAAATACTCATTTACAAAATAATCAGCTTGAGTATGGTTGGAAAGAATTTGTAACTTTGGGATTTTTCTATACTAAGTAAACAGGATAGAAAATAGTACCCGTGGCCTGTAGGGTCTGCTAATGTTAATGGCTTTACCTGCTCATGTTGTATACCATTTTTGGAGGGGGTAACAGCTTCACTGTGATATAATTCACATACAATTCAGTTCGGTTTAAAGTGTACAATTTGGTGGGTTTATTAATTTATTTTAAAAATTACTCCATTTTGCAGATGACCAGCTCTGGTTTTTAGTACAGTTGTCCATCGGTATCTGTTTGGGAATGGTTCTAGGGCCTTCCTCAGATACCAGAATCTATGGATGTTCAGGTCTCTAAAATAAAATGGCATAGTTGCTAGGTGCAGTGGCTTGTGCCTGTAATCCCAGTTACTCAGGAGGCTGAGGTGGGAGGATCTCTTGAGGCCAGAGTTTAGACACCAGCCTGGGCGACAGAGCAAAATCCTGTCTCTTAGGAAAAATGAAGAAATAAAAATCGTGTAGTATTTGCATATAAACTATGCATATCCTCTTGTATGCTTTAAATCATCTCCCGATTACTTATACTACCTAATGCAATGTGCATGCTATGTAAATCATACTGTGTATCGTTTAAGGAATAATGACCAGGAAAAAAGTCTGTACATGTTCATTTACAGACATAATGTTTTTTTGAGTAGTTTCTGCACCTCATTGGTTGAATCCATGGATTCAAAAGTCATGGATATGGAGGGCCAACTGTATATTCAAAGTTGTGCACACATCACTATAATCAATTTTAGAGCATTTTAATCATCTCTGAAAAGAGCCACATATCCATTAGCAGTGACTCTTCATTTTCCCTCAGCATTCCCAATCCTGTGCAACCACTGGTCGACTTTCTGTCTTTATAGATTTGACTATTCCAGACATTTTATGTAAATGAAACCATATATGTGGTCTTTTGTGACTAGCTTCTTTCACTTAGCATAGTACTTTCAAAGTATGTCGATGTTGTAATATGTGTCAGTACTTCATTTCTTTTTTTTTTTTAATCTATTTTATTTTTTATAGAGATGGGATTTCACCATGTTGCCCAGGCTAGTCTCAAACTCCTGGGCTCAAGCAATTCTCCTGCTTTGGCTTCCCAAAGTGCTGGGATTGCAGGTGTGAGCCACTGCACCCAATCCTTTTTAATTAAAAAAATTTTTTTATAGTCACTTCTTTTTACTGCTGAGTAATATTCTATTTATTGGATATATTACATTTTTTTTATCTGTGCATCAGTTGATGGACACTTAAGTTTCCACTTTTTGACTACTATAATGCTGCTAGGAATGTTTCTGTTTTGTGTTGACGTGTTGTCATTTCTTTGGATATGTACACTTTTTAAGAAATTAGCTTTTGGCTGGGCACATTGACTCACGCCTATAATCCCAGCCCTTTGGGAGGCTGAGGTGGTCAGATCACCTGAAGTCAGGAGTTTGAGACCAGCCTGGCCAACATGGTGAAACCCCATCTCTACTAAAAATACAAAAAATTAGCCGTGTGGTGGTGGTGGGCTCCTGTAATCCCAGCTACTGGGGAGGTTGAGGCAGGAGAATTGCTTAAACCCAGGAGGCGGAGGTTGCAGTGAGCTGAGATTTCGCCACTGGACTCCAGCCTGGGTGACAGCAAGACTCCATCTCAAAAAAAAAAACAAAAGAAAAAGAAATTAGCTTTTGACTTAACTGATACCAAACAATTTATTCGAGTATATAATTCAATAATTTTTAATAAATATATATAGAATTATGAAACTGTCACCTTGAACTAGTTTTGGAACATTTCCATTGCCTCCAGAATTCCCTTTAGCCTGTTTGCAGATAACTTATTCCCAGCATCCGCCTCAGGCAATCACTGATTTATTTTGTCTTCATATGTTTGCTTTTTCTGGATATTTTGTATAAATGGAGTCATACAATGTGTAGTCTTTGGTATCTGGCTTCTTTCACTTAACGTAATGTTTTTGGGATTCATTCATATTGTACTGCATATCAGTTTTTTGTTCCTTTATATTTTAGAATAGTATTTCTTTGTATGGGTATATGATAATCCCCTCTGCCCTTATCTGTGCAGGATACATTCCAAGACCGCCAGTGGATGCCTGAAATCTCAGGTAGTATTGAACACTATATTTTTTTCTTTTTCTTTTTTTTTTCTTTTTTAGAAAGCCTCAAGGCCAAGGATTACAGTGGCCTGAACTAGCTGAACACTATATTTTTTTCTATCTGTACATACCTATGATAATTTGTTAAACAGGCATAGTAAGAGATTAAAAACAATAATACAATAGAATAGTTAAAACAATATACAAATATCTTACCAATAATAAGTGCAGTGTGGTTAAAACAAAACAAAACAATATGCTATTCACAGTTTCATGGATAGAAGATTTCTTCTTAGCAATAGATAGTAGCAAACTCAGCATAAGTTTTTTTTTTTGCTAGTAGAAAGTTTTTTTTTTTTTTGCTAGTAGATATTAGCAAACGCAGCATAAAGTTTTTTTCCTTATTAAATTGAGAACTTTCACTTTTTCACTTGAAGTATTTTGCAGCTTCTCTTTGGCATATCCAAATTGTCATCCTCATTAATCTTGAGCTTTTGAGCCATTATTAAGTAAAATGAGGGTTACTTGAACACCAGCACTATGGTACCTGTTGATCTGGTAACTGAGATGGCCACTAAGTGACTAACGAGCAGGTAGTGTAGACAGTGTGAATACGGTGGATAAAGGGATGATTCATCTCTGAGGCAGAGTGGCATGGTGTGAGGTTTCATCATGCTACTCAGAATGGCACTCATTTTAAAACGTAGATTGTTTCTTCTGAAATTTTCCATTTAACATTTTCAGACCATGTTTGACTGTGGGTAACTGAAACTGGAAAGTAAAGCTGTAGGTAAGGGGGGATTACTATAACACACTTTAACTGTTGACCAGTATATAGGTGTTTTGATTATGTTCAGTTTTTGACTGTTTTGAATAATACTCCTTAAACATTTGAGTACAAGTCTTTATGCGGACATATGGTTTTGTTTCTCTTGTTTAGATATCTAGGAGTAGAATTACAGCATCATATGTTTAGCTTTTTAGGACACTGCCAGACTTTCCCAAAGTGGCCATAACACGTTATATTCCTAAGAGCAGTGTATGAGAGTTCCAGTTTTCTTCACATCTTTGCCAACACTTATTATTGTTTGTCTTTTTTTATTATAGCTGTTCTAATGGATATGGATTTGTTTGTTTGTTTGTTTTTGAGTCACTCTGTCACCCAGGCTGGAGTACAGTGGTGCAGTCTCAAGCTCACTGCAACGTCTGCCTCCTGAGTTCAAGTAATTCTCATGCCTCAGCCTTCCGAGTAGCTGGGATTACAGGTGTGCATAACCCATGTCCAGCTGAGTTTTTGTATTTTTAGTAGAGATGGGGTTTCACCATGTTGCCCAGGCTGGTCTCTAACTCCTGAGCTCAGTCAGTCCTCCCACCTCGGCCTCCCAAAGTGCTAGGATTACAGGCGTGAGCCACCGCGCCTGGCCTGAATTTGTAAATTCATTGTGTGTTTTTTTTTCTTCTTTTTTTCTCTGTATGCCGTTTAGTGGAGTCATTGTGATTTTAATTTTAATTTTCCTTATGACTCATAGTGTTGCATCTTTTCATATATCTTTTTTTTTAACCCATTTATGCCTGAAGTTGCACATTTTTTTGTGTGACAAATCAGACCTTGGTGATGACCTTGAGCAGTAGGATATTAATAACTTCCACAACCTTAGCATTCCAGTAATGGAACACTTGGCATAAATGGGCTAAAGACAGGGTCTTGCTCTGTTGCCCAGGCTGGAGTGCAGTGGTATAACCAGAGCTCACCGTAGCTTTGACCTCACTGGCTCAAGCAGTCCCCCTACCTCAGCCTCCCGAGTAGCTGGGAATGGGGAATGCAGGTACATACCACCATGCCTGGTTAATTTTTTATTTTTATATTTTGTAGAGATGGGGGTCTCACTCAAGAGTTGTCCAGGCTACTCTTGAACTCCTGGGCTCAAGTGATCCTTCCCCATTGGCCTACCAAAGTGTTGGGATTAAAAGCCTGAGCCACCGTGTCTGACTCACCCTTTTTGATGACACAGCTATTCAGATCTTTTTCTCCTTTTAAAATTGGGTTGTTTGGGCTAGGTGTGGTGGCTCATGCCTGTAATCCCAGCACTTTGGGAGGCCAAGGCGGGTGGATCACATGATGTCAGGAGTTCGAGGCCAGCCTGACCAACATGGAGAAACCCCATCTCTACTAAAAACACAAAAATTAGCTGGGCGTGGTAGCGCATGCCTGTAATCCCAGCTACTCAGGAGGCTGAGGCAGGAGAATCACTTGAACCCTGGAGGGGGAGGTTGCAGTGAGCTGACATTGAGCCACTGCACTCCAGCCTGGGCGACAGAGCAAGGCTTTGTCTGCAAAAAATAAAATAACATAGAATAGAATAGGTTGAAATGGAATAGAATAGCAAGACTTTGTCTCAAAAAAAGAAAATAACATAGAATAGAACAGAATAGAATAAAATAGTTTGATTTATTGAGTTGTAAGAGATTTTTTAAAAAATATATATTCTGAACCTAAAGTACAACAAAAAAAAATATATATCTATATAAAAATGCATTAAAAAAAGCTTTTTCACAAATTCAAAAAAATGTATTCTGGATGTAAGTTCTTTATTATAATAGATATATCATCTGTAAATCTTCACAGTCTGTTGCTGGTCTTTTCATATTTAAAAAAACTGGTGATTGAGATCTTTTAAAGTGCATTAGTTTATTTTTTTTATTTTTTAAGACTAGTGAGAAGGGGGGAAAAATTTTGATGAAGTGTAGTTTCTGAATTTTTTCTTTTGTAGATCATGCTTTTGTTGTCTTATTGAAGAACTTTCTGCCTAATCCAAGATCTTGAGATTTTTCAGTTTTCTAGAAGTTATGTTTTAGCTCTAACAGATTTTATCATCTATTTTGAATTAATTTCTGTATATGGTGAGAAATAAGGTTCTAAATTTATCTTTTACATACAGATTGTTCTGTCAACCTAAGTAAAAGACAAGAAAGTCCCTCTGGAAAAAAAAAATTCAGGAATGGGCATTATAATGGGAATATGCATACCATAGTAAACTATGTGCATATTCAGGGATGTAAAGGAAGACATAGATTTTTAAAGGAAAAGTGAGGAGGATTACATCATTGTTTTAAATCAGTTATCTTTGGCTATAAATATCAGTGACAAGAGTGGTGCCAGTCTCAGGTTGGACATGAAGTTACTTGGCAGATATCCTTGCAGAAGTATTTTTTTGTGTAAGGTTGTGATTGCCTTTGTGCAAGATTGTGGCGTTTATTATTATTATTTTTTGTGATAGTTTTTTTGTTTCTGTTATTTTTGTTTTTTTTTTGAGATGGAGTCTTACTCTGTTGCCAGGTTGGAGTGCAGTGGGGCCATCTCAGGTTACTGCAACCTCCGCCTCCTGAGTTCAAGCGATTCTCCTGCCTCAGCCTCCCACAGAGCTGGGACTACAGGCCTTTGCCACCATGCGCAGCTAATTTTTGTATTTTTTTTTTTTTTAAATAAAGATGGGGTTTCACCATGATGGCCAGGCTGGTCTTGAACTCCTGACCTCAGATGATCCACCCACCTCGGCGTCCCAAAGTGCTAGAATTACAGGTGTGAGCCACCGCACCCGACCATTTTTGTATTTTTAGTAGAAATGGGGTTTTACCATGTTGGCCAGGCTGGTCTCGAACTCCTGACCTTAAGTGGTCTGCCTGCCTTGGCCTCTGAAAGTGCTGGGATTACAGGCATGAGCCACCAGGCCCGAGCCACCAGGCCCGGGCAATAGTTGTGTGTGTTTTTTTTTTTTAATCAGGTATTCATGCATGAGAAACCTCCTTTCATGGCCTTCCCTGGCTTCATTTGTCAGGGCTTTTAGCACAAATGACTCAATTTTAATTCTAACAACTTCCACTTTTTCCCCTTTTGATCAACATCTTTCTTTGGGCCCAGGCTCATGCCTGTAATCCTAGCACTTTGAGAAGCAGAGGCTGGAGGATTGCTTGAGCCCAGGAGTTTGAGACCTGCCTGGGCAACATGGCAAGACCCTGTCTCTAAAAAACAAAACAAAAAGGAGTATTCTTTGAAACCATCACTGACCAATCATCTTGTAGTTAGGTTTTACTTATCTTTACGTGCCAGAGTGGACCTGTTCTGGGTTGTTAGTGTGGTCCCATGTTGGAGGCAATGCTTGGCAAACTAGGAGTCAGTGTCAGGACCCTTTCCGTCACATTAGAGCAAGAAGAAAAGTTTGGAGGGAGTGGTTCTCAGACTAAGTCTGCTGGGAATCCATTATTAAGATGAGTTTTTATCTGTTCCCTAAATGTTGGCTATCATCTCAGGGTGTAGGGCCAGCCCAGCATAATTCTGTTGGGAGTAGTACTTCTACAGAAATGTAACAAATAACATGTACAAAGTTTAAAAAGAAAATACTAAGCACGATTAATAGTAATATGATAATTCCAGTTTACATAATGGTTTTCAGCCATGAAGCTAGACCTAAAGGTAATCAGTTGAATAAACCAAGTGAC
The DNA here is from genome assembly GCA_963573385.1 of Cacajao melanocephalus. NCBI lineage: Eukaryota > Metazoa > Chordata > Mammalia > Primates > Pitheciidae > Cacajao > Cacajao melanocephalus. The sequence continues at coordinate 65,410 of CAUYLG010025680.1, forward strand.
CATGGAGTACTAGATCAGACCTGTGGTAACCATGTGTTCTGTTTTCTTATTTTGTATATGAGTCTCCACTTTCTCAAAGGAATTTATCCAGGTAAGCCGGGTGTGGTGGGTCACTCCTGTAATCCTAGCATTTTGGGAGGCTGAGGCAGGCAGATCACCTGAGGTCAGGAGTTAGAGACCAGCCTGACCAATATGGTGAAACCCCATCTCTACTAAAAATACAAAAACTCAGCTGGACATGGGTTATGCACACCTGTAATCCCAGCTACTCGGAAGGCTGAGGCATGAGAATTACTTGAACTCAGGAGGCAGACGTAAAAAAAAAGGAATTTATCTAGGTATATCATGTAGTATTAGTAATAGCACAGGCATTACTTAACCAATAGCTAATGCAGAGCAATTTTATCATTTGGTAATCCATAACTGGGTTGAATTAAAGTAGAGTGAATAATTTTATTAAGGATGTTGTCAGAGTCCACCCACTAGGTAAACTGAAGGATCTCTTAGGTTCTGTCAGGTTACCAGCGGAAGCTACTGATTGTGAAATTTCAATTACAACATTATCTTGCCAAGTGAAAAACTTAGGTGTTAAGAGGGGTAAGAGTCTCCCCTTGTTCAGTTATCTTGGGAAAAGCTGTCTACAGTGTGGAACCCTCGACTTCTCATCCAGCTTGCAGTTTGAATGTCTCTGGTTAAAGGCATTGGGCAGTTTGGTGAACTTTTTCTGTGTGGCTCAGACATCAAGGACCAGACTTATCCCTTAAAATTCATCAAGTTTCATCTTATAGGGCTTCAGGAACAGAGACATTTCTGTTTTAATAATTCTATGGAAGAAAGTTGGATTGGAGGAAGCTAGAATAATTTAGGATCAAGGCCAGTTTGCAGGTAGATAATAAAGACTCAAATATAGTGTACAGGGCTACAGTCTAATAACAGATATATACAGGTAGCTTTTCTTTTTCTTTTTTTTTTTTTTTGAGACAGAGTCTCGCTCTGTCACCAGGTGCTAGGCTGGAGTGCAGTGGCGTGATCTTGGCTCACTGCAACCTCCACCTCCTGGGTTCAAGCAATTCTCCTGCCTCAGCCTTCCGAGTAGCTGGGACTACAGGCACGCGCCACCACGCCCAGCTAATTTTTGTATTTTTAGTAGAGACGGGGTTTCACCATGTTGGCCAGAATGGTCTCGCTCTCTTGACCTCGTGATCTGCCCGCCTCAGCCTCCCGAAGTGCTGGTATTACAGGCGTGAGCCACCGCCCCGGGCCAGGTAGCTTTTCTTTAGAACGTAACTTTTGTCTTTATAGTCATCCCTCTATCAAAGATACTCAGAATCAGATAAATTTGTTTACAGAATAGTTTTATTAGTTTTTTTTGTTTGATCATTTACGTAAGTGCAGCTGTTGGCCACAAAGAAATCTCAGATTTATAAACCTTGCAAGACCAGGAAGCCAAACTGAAGCAGGCATTAGATTTCACCTACAGCCTTAAGGTTCCTGGACTGGCCAAAAAGTGACGGATTATATTCTCTCGCTGTAAGGATGGGAACTCTTGAACCCAGACATTCCGTGCAGATCCTTAAATATGATATTCCAGTCAAAGCCTTGGTAATATAACTAATGTTTCCAATTGTATCCTGTAATAAGGAGAGCAGATTTTTATTGAATTTATGCAAACAACCCTATATTATCATAAAAATAAGAAGACTCATGAATAGTTTCTGAATTTTGGAGGGAGGGATCAAGTAGGGAGAAAAAGTAAATGCTTCTGCTTTTTTGAGAGAAGTATTATCTTACCAAATTACTGCAAATGATTGATACTTTAAGAGAATAAGTTTTCTTAAATCTGGAAAACAAAATATTAAAAAATCAACAATGTTTCAAATAAAAGCCATTAAAAACATCATTGATTATTTAATCTCATATTTTGTGTTAATCTTACTTAGCAGTTTCTCCAGCTAATCAATTTCTTCATTAGTATTGTGGAACATATTTAGTCCATTGAGCTTAAGGTTCTTAGAAATGTATATTTAAGAGTACAAGTCTTTTCCATGAATCTGATTGCAGATATTTTAATTTTTATTTATTTTTAAAATTTATTCTTTTTTTTGAGATAGAGTTTCACTCTGTCACCCAGGCTGGAGTGGAGTGGCGTGATGTCAGCTCGCCATAACCTCCGCCTCTCAGGTTCAAGAGATTCTTGTGTCTTGGCCTTCCAAACAGCTGGGATTACAGGTGCATGCCAGCACACTCAGCTACTTTTTGTATTTTTAGTATTTTTTTCTTTCTCTCTTTCTCCTTTCTTTCTCTTTCTCCCTCCTCCTTTTTCCCTTCTTCCTTTTTTTTGATACAGAGACTCGCTCTGTCTCCACTGCAATCACACCTCACTGTAGACTCAACTTCACTGGCTCAAAGGATTCTTCCACCTCAGCCTCCTGAGTAGCTGAGAATACAGGCACATGCCAGTGTGTCTGGCTAATTTTTGTATGATTTTAGAAACAGAGTTTCACCATGTTGCCCAGGCTAGTCTTGAACTGCTGGGCTCAAGTGATCTTATTGTTTCTGCCTCCCAAAGTGCTGGGATTACAGACATGAGCCACTGTGCCTGGCCCACACATAAAATTTATTTAATAAATTCATCCTTCACAAACCTTCTGCAACTTAATCAGACCTTCCAGAACATTCTTGGGCCTTTAGCTTTGTCCTATACTTACTTTTTTTTTTTTTTTTAAAGACGGGGTTTCACCATGTTAGTCAGGCTGGTCTTGAACTCCCGACCTCAGGTGATCTGCCCGCCTTGGCCTCCAAAGTGCTTGGATTACAGGCGTGAGCCACTGGGGGTGCCCGGCCTGTCCTATACTTTCTCTTACTTAAATAACCAGTCATTTCACTTTAGGATGCAGTTTACTCTCTTTCTCCTCATCATTTTGAAAAGTTATTCTCCTTTTAATCTTACTTTCCAAAATTACATCCTTATAACATTCTTTACATTTACCTCTCCTGCTTATTGAGTTCTTATCTTATTTCTTTCCTAAATATTACTTTTAACAACCTTAAATAACGTCTGAATTTACACAGTGTTATTCTTTTTTCTCAGTGAATAATGCATTCCTATGCTTTTCTCATAGTTTCTCTCATCAAAGCCACATGATGTTTTTTGGTATACATCATAAACAATTATATACACTAGTTAGAATTTCTAACTTGGTAACCTTGATTTTTAGCAAAAACCTAGGAAGTATGGAATTTTGGTCTATTGTATATCAGTATTTTATAGATGAGAATCATTGGCCAGGTGCAGTGGCTCACGCTTGTAATCTCAGCACTTTGGGAGGCCGAGGTGGATGGATCATGAGGTTAGGAGATTGAGACCATATGGTGAAACCCTGCCTCTAAAAAGAAAAAAAAGAATCATTTTATAATTTTTACTTTTTATATTTTGAGTTAGGGTCTCTCACTATTGCTCAGCCTAGAATGCAGTGGCATGATGATAGCGTACTATAACCTCGAACCCCTGGGGTCAAGTGATCCTCCTGTCTTAGCCTCCAGAGTAGCTGGGATTACAGGAGCATGCTACTATGTCTGGCTAATTAAAAAATTTTTTTGGGCCAGGCATGGTGGCTCACACCTGTAATCCTAGCACTTTGGGAGGCCGAGGTGGGTGGATCACCTGAGGTCAGGAGTTCAAGACCAGCCTGGCCATCATGGTGAAACCCCATCTTAAAAAAAAAAAATTTTTTTTTGTAGAGACAGGGTCTTGCCATGTTGCTCAGGCT